>JANZXV010000001.1:4108033-4120069 GCA_027576455.1 Erythroxylum roigii | reverse complement strand
GTTTTTGAGTCCCTAACCTTCGTCTTTCGTTTTAAAGAAGAGTTTACACCATTATCTTGAGAGTTTGAGATATTAGAAGATTTAGAAACACTTCATTTATCAGTGGAATTTAATCAGTGGATAGAGTTTTTCCGGAAGGCAATGGCTAGAGGTATGGTTTGCTTCAGTTTTGCTTCCGCCTATATTATATACATACATACATACATACATACATCTTGTTAATATATACGTGAGGATTGGTGAAATGCATGTAAATGAATTATTATAACATCTGGTATTAGAGCCTTACCGTATGCCACTTCCTTGCGTTTGCGTTGGTTCCTTTATCTGTTAAACATATACTCTGTTTTGCTTTTGTGGAGACTGCGTATGCATGTGTGAGGAAGAGTTGGACGTTGGTGTGCATGCGGGACGTCATGGTTGTGTTTTGACACATCATGTTGCATGGTGCACCAACTGGAGCCTTGATGCACACTGAAAGGATGGAAACCGTCAGGTTGCATGGCGGTTTTGGACATCACCAGCCATGCAATGTGCATCTTGTTTCTTCTAGGGGTGTCATGACTGTCGTCGGCTCGTCACCGTCATCCCACTCTCCAGCAATGTCTCTTCCGCACGTTTGGCCAGCCTCTGGTTCGGGTTGGAACCGAGTCACACCGACCCAGCTGGAGGTTGAAGACGACTGTTATGTTTTTTAATTCTTAATTAATTAAGTTAATGTTTTGGTTCTTTGCTGAGTTAATTAAGAACTTAACCTCATTTTTGTGATTTTTAATTATAAAAATATTCTTTAGAATTAATATTTTATGAATATTAATTATTTTAATTTGTATGTTTAATATATTAAGAATTATATATTTAAAATTGTTTGATTAATATTTGTATTAAATTAGACATGCAAGATTAAATAATGTGATTTTATGCACATTAAAGTTGTTTATTTGTTAGATAACTATTTGCACACATTATATATATAATTAATTGAAAATTCTATGTATAAATTTATGAACATTATACATGCAAAAGTAGATTAAATAATTTGTGCATAATTATTTGATTTATTTTCATTATTAATTAATTGATGCAATATTTTGTTTTAATTATGATTAAAGTAATGCGAGGTGATTCACATATTTTTAATTAATTATAGAGTAGCCACATCATCTTCAATTGATTAAAATTATATATTTAAGTTTATGGATACTGTAAACATTAGTTCTAGTTAATCATATATATATATAATAAAATTTACCCGCAGGAATTTTTGTTATAGGTATATGATTAATTAGGATAAAATATCACATTATATTTCTTAATTTACTCACAGGAATTAAGAAAAGGAACATAATTTGATAGTTTTATTAAATGGATCTAATTGAGTAGAAATTTTAGCCCACAGGCAAATTTTATGTTACTAGATTCTTAAATTCATGCATGATTTACATCGGTAAAACATAACAAATTTTGGTCTCATATTTTTGCTTAAGGAGCATGTATGTTTAATAATTTTTACAGTTATTTTACATGCGAATATCTCTGAAGTTGAGTGTGACATTCTCGAATTAAAGGGTGATAATTATAAGTTATGAAAGGAGAGAGTGCTTCTTCATTTGAGTTGGATATATGTAGATTATCTATAAGGAAAGATGAACCACCTACTATCACTGAAACTGGCACTCCAGATGCAGTTAGTCTTTATGAAAAATAAGAGCGATCCAATCATCGCTCTGTGATGTTCATAAAGACTAAGATATTTGTTGGTATTTGTGGTTCCGTTGAACAGTATACTAAGGTGAAAGACCTTTTAAAAGTCATCGATGAGCAATTTGCTACATCTGACAAGGCTTTTGCTAGCACCTTAATAATGCAATTGTCATCTATAAGGCTCACCGGGATAAAAGATGTGCGTGATCATATTATGCGTATGAGGGATGTAGCGGCTCCGCTAGAAGCTTTAGAAGTGAAAATGCCAGAATCTTTCCTGGTTCATTTTATTTTAAACACTCTACCCCATTAATATGTTCCTTTTAAAATTTCTTACAACATACATAAAGACAAATGGTCAATTAATGAGGTGTTGATAATGTGTGCTCAAGAAGAAGGGAGATTAGCTATGGAAGAGGGTAAAAAAGTGAACTTGACTACGCAAGGAAAGAAAAAGAAGGATCAAGGCAAAAATAAGGGAAAAGGCAAGATTCCTCCTTAGTCCGAGATAAAAAAACATCAAAGTGTTTCTTCTGCAAAAAGAGGGGAAACATGAAGAAAGAATGCTTAAAATTTAAGAACTAGCTCGAAATGAAAGATACTCACCTTTCATTTGTTTGTTATGAACCTAATATGATTAGTGTTAATCATAGCACATGGTGGATTGATTATGGTTCAACAATCCATGTTTCAATTACCTTGCAAAGTATGGACAACCTAAGGAAACCAGTGGCAAGTGAACAACACATCTATTTAGGAGGCAAGTTGAGTTCATATGTGGAAGCCATTGACACTTGCAGTTTGACGTTAAGTAGTGGTTTTATTTTACATCTAGAAAATACCTTTTATGTACCAAGTTTTTCTCGAAATTTAATTTCTATTTCAAGACTTGTATGTTGGGTTTTACCTTAATTTTACAAATTCTGTTTTTAATTATCCAATAAATCCAAAGTTCTTGGTTCTTTTAAATTACAAAATGACACTACTTATACTTCTATGCATATTACTGCTGGGATAAAATGATGTATTATGAATGAGGATTCCTCTATGTTGTGGCATCGGAGATTAGGACACATCTCCATTGAGAGACTTAATAAATTGGTAAATGAAGGAGTACTTAGTATTTTGGATTTTTCTGATTATGAGACTTGTGTCGATTGCATTAAAGGTTAGCAAACTAACAAGTCTAAAAGAGGTGCAAAGAGGAGCCCAAATTTGCTAGAAATCATACATATGGATATTTGTTATCTAGACATAAATGCAAATAGTCCAAAATACTTTAACACCTTCATAGATGATTATTCACGATATATGTCTCTCTACTTACTTTGTTCTAAGGACGAAGCTTTAGATGCCTTTAAAGTTTTTAAGGCTGAAGTAGAAAATCAATATGGAAAACAAATTAAGATCATGAGATCAGATAGAGGTGGAGAGTACTATGGTAGATATACAGAGAATGGACAAGCATCTGATCCATTTGCTACGTTTCTTCAAGAATATGAGATTGTTGCTAATACACTATGCCTGGTTATCTGGACCAGAACGGTGTGACAAAAAGAAGAAATTGAACATTAATGGACACGGTGAAAAGTATACAAAGTCATGTAAAACTCCTTGATTTCTTTTGGATTGAAGAACTAAAGACAACTGTGTATATATTAAACCGAGTTCCAACTAAGGCTATCTCGAAGACACCTTTTGAGTTATTTAAGGGTTGGAACCAAGTTTGCAACATATACGCATTTAAGGATGCCCGTTTGAAGTGATAACTTATAATCCACAAGAAAAGAACCTAGACTCGAGAACTATGAGTGGTTACTTTATTGGATATGCTGAAAAATTCAAGGTGTATGGATTCTATTGTCCATCTCACAGTACTAGGATTGTAGAATCAAGAAATGCAAAAATTCTTGAGAATGACTTGATCAATAGGAGTGATCAATTTCGAGATGTTATTTCAAAAAAGGAACATCAAGAAGTTCATCCCTTTGGCTTAAGTGATATATTGATTGTCATTCACACCCCTCAAGCATCAATGGGTGCTAGACAACCAATTGCTAAAATTCTAGAAACAATTTATATTGATTCAATAGATCAAGTTGTTGATATGGAACAACAAGAAATTGTTGATCAACCAGTTGAACAATATGTTCCTGAGGAGAATGTTGAAACAACATTAAGGAGATCTACTAGAGTAAGGCGATCAAGTATCCCTAATGATTATATTTGTATCTATAAGAATCGGACTTTAACATCAGAGTCGAACATGATTCTGAAACATTTTCGCAAGCCATAAGTTTTAAAGAATTAGACTTATGGTATAATGCTATGAAAAATGAGATGAATTCTATGGCATGTAATCGAGTCTGGGATCTCGTTGCACTGCCTGATGGTGTAAAACCTGTTAGGTATAAATGCGTCTTTAAAACAAAGAAAGACTCATAAGGCAACATTAAGCGATATAAAGCAAGACTCGTTGCTAAAGGATTTACTCAAAAAGAAGTAATCAGTTACACAGAGACATTTTCTCCTATATCAAAGAAAGATCCTCTTCGAGTAATTATGGCATTAGTATCCCATTTTGACTTTGAGTTACATTAAATGGATGTAAAAACTACATTACTCAATGATGAACTAGATGAAGAGGTTTACATGAAACAACCAGAAGGATTCTCCTTTAGTGATAGTGAGCATTTGGTCTACAAACTCAATAAATCCATATATGGCTTACAACAAGCACATCGTCAATGGTATTTAAAATTTCATGAAGTCATTTCGTCATTTGGTTTTGAAGAGAACCCCGTGGATTAGTGTATATACCAGAAGGTTAGTGGGAGCAAGATTTGTTATCTTATGCTATATGAGGATAATATTTTACTTGCAACCTATGATAAGGGTTTTACTATATGAGGTGAAACAATTTCTCTCAAAACATTTTGATATGAAATATATGGGTGAGGCATCTTATGTTATTGGCATTAAGATCTGTAGAGAAAGATCTCAAGGCATTTTGGGATTGTCTTAAGAGACCTATATCAACAACATTTTAAAAAGATTTCAGATGAAAGGTTGTGGACCAAGTGTAGCACCTATAGTGAAGGGTGATAGATTCAATTTGAGTCAATGCCTGAAAAACGAGTTCGAACGGGAACACATGAAGAACATTCCATATGCTTCAGCTATTGAAAGCTTAATGTATGCTTAAGTCTGTACAAGACCAGACATTGCTTTTGAGGTTGGAATGTTAGGAAGATATCAGAGTAATCCAGGTATTGATCACTAGAAGGTTGCAAAGAAAGTGATGAGATATCTTCAAGGAACGAAGGATTATATGCTTATGTACAGACGAACTAAAAATTTGGAAGTAGTTGGGTGCTTTGATTCAGACTTTGTCGACTGTATTAATTCAAGAAAATCAATCTCAAGTTATATTTTCATGTTAGCTGGTGGAGTTATATCTTATAGAAGTGTCAAGCAGACCTTGTCTGTTTCTTTTACTATAGAAGCTGAGTTCGTATCGTGTTTTGAGGCCACCTCGCATGGTCTATGGTTGAAGAGTTTTATATCTGGGCTTAAAGTTGTGGACTCTATTTCTAAACTGTTAAAGTTATATTGTGACAACTCTGTTGCAGTTTTTATGGCTAAAAACAACAAGAGTGGAGGTCGAAGTAAGCTTATCGACATTAATTATTTAGCCATAAGAGAATGTGTTAAGGAAAAGAAATGGTCATTGAGCACATTAGTACTGAGTTGATGATTGCAGATCCTTTAACTAAAGACATGCCACCTAAGCATTTTAAGAATCACATAGTATAAATGAGACTAGATTCTGTAAAATAATGTCATTGATTGTACATTATTTTCAATAAAACTCTTATTTAATGTGATGTTTCTCATATGATTTATGCACTTATAGATATTCATTTTGTTATATTGAGAATCTTCATTATAATGTAATACGTGGAAGATATTATTCCTTATAAGAGGACTTAACGCCATGATTCATATATTTTGTTTCTCCATAAAGTCCATGTTGAATTATATGGACCAAGTAGGAGAATGTTGGAATACTCTCGTGGTCCATATGATTCACAATCATCACAACGTTTTCAAAATGTTGTGATGGTCTATAGTTGTCCGTTGTCTCTGTAATAGGCAGAGCAGTATATGGACAGTTATGGGTTGTTTTTGGGTCCCTAACCTTTTGCTTTTATTTTTAAGAAAAGTTTACACCATTAAGTTGAGAGTTTGAGAGGTTAGAAGATTTAGAAACACTTCATTCATCAGTGGGATTTAATTAGTGGATAAAGTTTTTCCGGAAGGCAATGGATGGAGGTATGCTTTGTTTCAGTTATGCTTCCGCCTATGTTTTGATATATATATACACGTACATACATACATATTGATATATATGTGAGGATTTGTGAAATGCATGTAAATGAATTATTCTAACACACGCAAGGCACCAACTTTATGAAATAAAGTCACAATTAATACTTAAAATCATAACATAATCTCCAGAATACCTAAATCAATGATTAAAAAAATCATCTGGTTTGGTTAATTCAACAGTGGAAATTTTGAACTAACTAATTTTTTAATTCAGTTATTTATTTTAATAATCGTTATTGTTACAAACTGACTAGTTTACTAATTAATCGATCAATTTTGTAAATTAATCAATTTTTATAAATCAAAATAAATAAATCAATTTTCATTTAACAGTTTCCTTTTTCAATTAAACTTTAAATTCTCTGATGGTAAGAACAATCTCCTTCAATTATATTTCAAAAATTTTAATTTTATTTAATCTTTAAATGGTTTTATAACGGTCTAATATTATTTGAACTTTTTAAATCTTAAACCTCCTATCTTACCGGTTTAATTTCGGGTTGAGTTTTTAAAACAATGCCTTAAATCAAATAATTTACATGAAATTGCAACTGCATGTAATGTATTTAATATAAACAAAAGATCCTAACTACATCAATTTTGTCCAAGAAAACATCTATTTACCATAACCCCTGCTTAAGGTTTATGCAATTCTTTCTAAAATCGAGATATTAAATCACTCAAACAATTAATCGAGACATAAAATAGTCAATTAAAAAATTAACCAAAACATTCAACTTAGACAAACTAATTGGTATATGCCACATGTTAACCATACAAAAAGTACTTTTAATCCTTTTTTGGTGTATAAATTGACGAACACTATTTGAGTTTCCGTTATTGTTATCGAATCCTATTTAATTATCTCTTTTTATCGTTTGTAGTCACTTCTTTTTATTCTTTACCATCATTCCACTAGTTTCCTGTCCCTTTTCAATTTTTATTTTAGCATAGAACTCTGCCTTATATGGACTTTTCAAACATACCAATCGATCAATGTCTTCTTCTTTTTTTTTTTTTTTATCTTACACTAGTTAATTAGTAAGGCATATAAGTTAACTTACAAGCTTAAATTAGTCCTAAATATCTTCTTATAAACATAATTTCTTGAATCACTCCGGTTTATTATTTCTATTAGATGTTATATCTAATATATCAATTAGGGTTCAATAATAACTATAATTATACAAATATGTTTATTCATCAAAATTTCCTTCTCACTTAAGTGTATTTATCATAATTAATCAAATGATACACCTTCTAAACATCTAGTAGCAATCTCTAATTTTATATAAAAAATTAAAATATCTTTAAAATATTATAATTAGAAGCTCAAAATTTGGGGTTGGCACGTTCTCACTTTTGATAGAAGTTTCATCCTCAAAACGTAACTTGCTTGTAACTTTAAATGTTATTATCTAAAACTCTATACATATGACACTCAATTAATCCTTTTCGATATTTTTAAGACAATAAAATGTGAGTTTAAATTCAATTCTTACTATTTAACAAAGCAATGATACTAACTAATTTATTTTACCACTACCCCGCCCCCACCTCATGCCCAAGTTAATATTACTAAATCTGTGACAGATTGTCACCTAATGGTAAGGCCCAAACACTCAAGCCTTATCATCAAGCTAATGCCAAACCATGTTCAAACTCGTAATGATCCAATGTACTTCAAATAGCTTAAAAAAACTCTCTTTTATTTACTAAAAATATTAATTATTTAGTCTTAAAAATAATCTTAATCTTTGTTAAATGATAAAAATCTCAAATCAAACTAAAATAATATCCATTAATATAAAATCCTTTAGATTTGACTTCATATGTTCTATGTTAGCACCTTGCTTAGATTTTCACACTCATCCTCAAATTCCTCACCTAAAATAACACATAACCTATTATATGTTGTTGTTTATAACTTATGGTCCGAAAGAAACCTCAGAACCTTCAAAGACAAAGCTATGGAAGCGGGAAGCATCAACTCTAAAGTGATCTTCTAAGTAATAGAGCAGCTATGCTCAAACACTGTGAGCAGGTAAACTGAGATTTTGGTTACTGGTTTTCTTTACTCTGTTTGCAGGTACTATTTGAAATGATCACTCACGAGGCCCCTCCCTTGTCGGAAATCAATACAATGATGATCCCAAAATGAAAGAAGGGATGTAAATCAGATGATAAGCATAGAAAATGTTGAACAAAGGTGGACACCAAATCACCCTCAGGTATAAAAGCAAAGAGAAATTCAGGCCAAGAAACTGCTGGTTTCGACTCAGTAGAGGCAGCAGGGACTGGACAAGCATTGGCACTACTTCTTCTCATATGTACGGTGACCAACTTTATCTCAACACTGTGGTGCACATGTACTAGCTCATGTTTTGGGCTGTCAATTTAGTCTGTGTTGTATTAATGTTGGTTGTGATGGCTGTTGGAAGTTGATGTGGGTATACTGGTATTAATGGGATGAGATTGATATTATAGATATGCAAGATCACTTGGCAAGAAGATAGAATAGACTATGAGAACTGTTGGTGGAAAGGAATTAGGATCTTAGGTACTGTGAACCTTTTGGTAGCAAAGGAATGTTGGTTAGGTCTCTTAAGCTATGTACATAACTTATTATTTTTTGTATAAAATTTCTACTGGTTTATCAAAAAAAGAAAAATAAAAGAAAGTAAAATCTATTTCACTATCTCTATATACACAAATTCTTACCACCTATGCCTAAATGACATTATCTATCTTTATAATGCCTATTAGAAGAATAACATGTTATGAAAATATTCTATAATACATCATACTTAATGTAACATACAATGTTGCAAATATCATACACTTTTCCATATAAATTTCTAAGATAGGCATTGACTAATTCATCTTGACTAATAGATCCATAAACCTCATATTTGCCTTTAGATAATAAGTCCTAAGCAATACATTGGTACAACCCTAGCCCAATGCCTTTTAATAAATTTTGATTAACTATCTCTCATTATCACATAAAATATACTAACAATCAATGCTCTTACAAGAAATTAATTCATATAAAATGACACAAATTAGTCACTATAATATGCCAATCACACATATAAGCATCAAGTCTATGAAACACAGTCATAAAACACTCAAAATTGCAATGATCTCTTCACGACATCTTAAATCACACATATACATGCAATTGTAATTACATACGATGTATCACACAATCCATATACAATTATACAAACAAAAGCTCCCATTTATGTCAAATTTGTAAAAAAAAAAGGGTCATTTTTACTATAATCCTAATTTAAGGTTTATATTAAGAATGAAAAAAGGGCCTATGCTGACTTGGTCAAACATTAATTTAACATTTTTAGCTCGAGTTGGATAGGTTTTAGGTTAAGCATGGGATCTTTTTCTTTTTTAATATTTAGGCTTCAACCAGTTTATGCTAGCTTGAAGCCTAACTTATATTTTGAATTAAACCTAGTTCACTATTCATTCACTTCTTCTTTTCTCAATCTCAATTCTCGACCGTTAGGCCTCTCTCAGAATTGGTCAATTATTGACGCCTTTCATGCCCCTTATGTTCGTTCTTCTCTCAAGTCTCACCGCTCAATCTTTAAAGTCTCTCAAGCCTCTAATGTTTCTCCCTTAGCTAACGATTCGTCTTTTACAGTAATTGTTGTGGATTTATGTTTTGAGAGTTATGGAGTTTAAATCTATATAAAACTAGATTATTAACCAAATATACCTTATAAAAACATTACAATAAGCCAAAGTATTATGTTTTTATATAGTTCCACAATAATATAACGTTTTGGATTTAGCAACTAAGAGGGGTCATTGACACGATGGAGAAGAGTTGATGAGTTAGATATGGGTTGGGTTGAGTTAAGTAGTTTAAACTTCAAGCAGGCTTTAGGTCGTTTGAAGTTTGATCAGGCTTAGGCTCAGGCTCTAGCTTGGGTAAGATTCAGGTTTAAGTGAAATGAGTAAGGCTTTATCGAACTTTGAGCAAGGCTCAAACCGCTTGTAAGGAGCTTCAAGCCAAGTTTAGGCAACCTTAAGCTCGATCCATTGCCAACCTTAGTTTATACAATTCTTTTAAAATCAAGACAATAAAAAGGGAAACAATTAATTGATATATAAATAAATGATAAATAAAAAATAAAAAATCAACTAAAAGACCTTAATTTGTATATACCACATGTCTATGTTTTTGTACACAAAAATGCCTTAAATCTCCTTTTTTGGTCTAGAAGTTAAATGAACATTACCTGAATTTCTATTATTGCTACTAAATCCTACAAAATCAACTTCCTCATCACTCATTTTTGCTTTTTTATTATTCATTATTGCTCCTTTACTTCTTATTCCTTTCCTTATTTTGATTTTAGCTTAAGAATCTTACTTGTTGATCACCATTAGACATTAGTCGACCAATGTTATCTTCTTTACCACATAACCAGTAGGGTTCATTGATCAACTGATAATCTTGAATCAACCTTGCTTTTCTTCTTATGGATTTTAAAGATAGCATTTAATCTTTCCATAGTTTCTTGAATCACTTTAATTATATTTTTTAATCAAAATTTATAACTAAAATACTAATAAGTATTTTGTGGTGGCAACAAATAAACTAACACGACTCTTCACCAAAATTTCTTATTTTATAAATACTCTCAATATAATTCATTAATCCTACACCACCTAAATATTCAATACCAAATATTCAAATTAACTAAAAATATTAGCAATCTCTCTAATGTTTTAAATTTCATTAAATCATCATATGATCAAAATTTTTAGGTCTTACAAGTTCCATAGCTTATTCAACTCTTTAGCATTTATTTAAACAAGAAAGTTTTATAATATAATGCACTTGCAAATATTAAAGTCTTCTAGGAGTTTAGATATTATTAAGAAATAATAAGTGAATCAAGGTTTATTCATGTTATGAGTCCGTATAAGATGGATCATGTAAATTGCTAATCGAGCCATTTGTTAAGTATATATTTTACTTCATAGCTTATGTGATCGTTATGGTTCTTAATGAAGCAGTACTTGACTGAAAGGACAGTTATGTTGTCTTAAGAAAAGCTTTATTCAATATCAAACGAAGATTTAGAATGAAAAGGAACTTATATATAAGAGAGATCTATAATGCAACATTGTAATATTTAGGTAAGATGTAATATTCTAGGAATTGTTCTCCTTATATTCCTACCCCATTAAAAATTGAGCTTACAATCTTCACTTTGCTTAGTTATTAACAATATATGAATTTCCAAGTTTATGAAAAAGTTGTAACATTAATGCACATAAATTGGATCAAGTTAGAATTTTGAGTGTATGTTCTTGAAATGTTTAGGAAAGGAGTAAGTTGGAATCTTCTAAAGGCAAGTGAGTATCTTATTTCTCATATGAGCTAAGACAAAGGCTTGCTACTCCTACAGAATGATTAATTCTTACCACTTCAATATGTACACATAAATAAGGTACATCACTCTAATATTAGTTATTACAATGTTGTAGAGATTCAAATATTTGATGTGTGAAAAGCTTCCATTTGTAGATAAGCATGGATATATTGCTATTATATCTTTTGATATGGAAGCTTTTTCAAAGTTGAATATGCAAAAGGCACGACTTGTTTGTGTAAATAATCTTTAATTAATATGTCACTAGGTGAGACAATTATTTGTGGACTATTTCTCTCCTGTTATCTTTCACTATATGCATATTATATGTTACTCCTAGTTAATGTTACTCATTCTTTCACTCATTTCAATAAATTTAATAATTTTATATAAATGCCTTAATTTCAAATTTTTATAACTTCTTGTAGCTATAAAATGTTATTGTTTACTTCTCCTCTTATATTCTTCTTATTTTAAATCCTAATACTTGGTCCACGTTTGTAAACACATAGCCATAAAGACTATTTTG
>JANZXV010000001.1:4094418-4107933 GCA_027576455.1 Erythroxylum roigii | reverse complement strand
TGTGTATAGAATTGAGATGTGAATGTGTTGGGTATTGAAGTATTATGATGATATGGCTTATATAATATGATTTGATTGTGTTTGGATTCCGGACAGGAGGTCCAATGATTTTGATGATTGAGAATTATTGAAGTGCTTTGGGTATATGAATGTGTTTGATTGTGTTGGGATTTCGGACAGGAGGTCCGACGATTGTGATGGTTGGTCTGATTTATTGAAGTGCTTTTTGGTGTATGAATTGATGGTATTTAGACATGTGTGGGACTTTATGGCAAAAGAGAAATAAGATTTTCTTGTAAATGATGAGATATGAGATATGATAGAATTTGAAGAATTAAATGGATTGAGGAATTGGAATTGATGAATTTCAAGTGGGACATTGAATTGTTTTAAATGTTATTGAATGAAAACAAAATTTATACCGATTTGGATTGGTTTAGACAGGGTGTGCCTTATAGTTTCCAACGCTAATTTTTCTAAAGTGCACGTTTTCGGATGTCGGAGTTAAGAGTTCGTCCTTAAGCATTTTGTTTTCTTGGATTCCGAACCTATCGATTTCTTTGGTTTCCGCACGCATTTTCGATTCCTTCGCTTTTTGATCCAATTTGATTTTCTTCAGATTTCGCTCACTTTGACTTTCGTTTTTGATTTCCGTCCATTCATTCGTTTTTGTCGTTCGACCCACTTTTGCTTTGGGACCCGTTCTTTTGCTAATCACCCCAAACTTTGTTTTCGATTTTTTTCGCAAGGGTTGGGTTCCAGAAACGGGGCCCAACATTTGTGGTATCAAAACAAGAAAATGAAGAGTATAGGTATTATGTCTTTTTTGAGGAGTTGGGATCCGAAAACGAGTCCCAACAATAACGACGTGGAATGACGATATGTATGTGATAGAAGGGGAAAATGTGAATTTGGTTGGCATAATGGGATGATAATTTGATGAACATAAGGTGTTTGATAAAATGCCTAGATGGGATGTACACTTGCATGCTTTCAATTACACATCTTTGGTATTTAATTTAACTTAAAATGTAATTAATTTGAGGCGTTTGTTAAGTATATATTTTACTTTATAACTTATGTGATTGTTAAGGTTCTTAATGAAGCAGTACTTGACTGAAAGAACAGTTATGTTGTCTTAAGAAAAAATTTATTCAATATCAAAAGGAGATTTAGAATGAAAAGGAACTTATATATAAGAGAGATTTATAATGCAACATTGTAATATTTAGGTAAGATGTAATATTCCAAGAATTGTTCTCCTTATATTCCTACCCCATTAAAAATTGAGCTTACAATCTTCACTTTGCTTAGTTATTAAAAATATATGAATTTGGAAGTTTATGAAAAAGTTTTAACATTAATGCACATAACTTGGATCAGGTTAGAATTTTGAGTGTATGTTCTTGAAATGTTTAGGAAAGCAGTAAGTTGGAATCTTCTAAAGGAAAGTGAGTATCTTATTTCTCATATAAGCTAAGACAAAGGCTTGCTACTCCTGCAGAATGATTAATTCTTACCCCTTCAACATGTAAACACAAATAAGGTACATCTCTCGAAGATTAGTTCTTACAGTGTTGTAGAGATTCAAATATTTGATGTGTAAAAAGCTTCCATTTGTAGATAAGCATGGATATATTGCTATTATATCTTTTGATGGGGAAGCTTTTTCAAAGTTGATATGCAAAAGGCACGACTTGTTTATGTAAATGATCTTTAATTAATATGTCACTAGGTGAGACAATTATTTGTGGACTATTTCTCTCCTGTTATCTTTCAATATATGCATATTATATGTTACTCCTAGATAATGTTACTCATTCTTTCACTCATTTAAATAAATTTAAGAATTTTATATAAATGCTTTAATTTCAAAATTTTATAACTTCTTGTAGCTATTAAATGTTATTTACTTTTCCTCTTATATTCTTCTTATTTTAAATCCTAATACTTAGTCCACGTTTGTAAACACATAGCCATAAAGACTATTTTGGAGACTAGGTCCTTAAAGAATGTGGCCTTAATTATATTTTTCATGGGCATTTTGGTTATAAAGTTGATGTGATATTATCTAGTTCTTTGTTTTTGGATAATTAAGTAATATATTATATTAAAAAAGTAGTTACATCTAGTTATAAATTTTTTTAGAAAGAGTTGAACAATCTACAAAATATTGATGCAAGAGTTTAAGCTTTCTATAATATAGAAGTTATAACGATCAACTAGAGAACATATATAATACAATATTTTAAAAACATATGTTAGTTTTGATCAAATACTTTTGATAATGAATACTAAAGATTCTAGTTGGATGTTAGAGAGGGGTTGAGTTTGGAGTTGATCCTTTGGTAGTGGTTATTTCTTTGATATAGATAATTGTATTTTGGAGTAGGTATATGGATGTTGTATGGTATCCCTTTTAAAACTCTTATAGAGAAGTTGATTATAAGTTAAGAGGACAATGGGAAAGTGTCATTAAATTGGAATTTACACACTTTATTGTGAATTCTCAATCATCTTGATCCAAAGCAAGTTGCATAAAGATAGCATAAATTTTCATAAAAGCAAGAGTATGAGCAATCAAGTAATATATAATTTTAGTTTTTAGAATAAAATTACATAAGGAGCAAATTCTAGTGGCCATTTTAATAAAGTGTCATTAGATTTTGGTAACTGGCCTTTGTACCAAAGGAGTGTACGCCAAGATTAGATATGGACTTGACCTTTGTAGAATCTTAAGATGCTTTTGATATAGAAATTGTGGGATATGTTGCCTAGCTAAATGATTTGTCTTTTTTGATGGAGTTGGGGTTATAATATAGAAGATTATCCTTAATGACACTCAAAGGCTCTCAAATCGTAAATATGCTTGGACCAAGTATTAGAAAGTGGGTTAGTAACAAGCTACTAACTGAGAGCTTAAAAAGAGTAAATTCTCCAAATGTCTCCATTGATATTGATTATTATACCAAAATAGTGTATTCCTTCTATTTCCTAAGATTTGTTTGATATAGGGTCTGATTACCTCATTTAGCTTTAAAATTTTCATTGATAACCATGAAGCATTATTAGTTGGTTTCACTTTCCATAGGTTTTGGTTGTTTATAATTTCAAGATGAATCTACTTGACTTAAAGCGAGTTATGCTCTATGAATAGTCTTTATAGGTTTTTTAGTAGGAGCATCTTATTAATTGCCTTAATTGGAGTTATATTGAGACCTCCTCTTATTTTACCTTGTAAATATCTTTCCACTTAACTTTTTCTTTATGGTTATAGTCAATTATTCCTGACCAACAGAAGTTTTTAATGCTTTTCATAATGTGTTTAATTATTCAAAAGGGAGGAGTGGGTGAATTTGCCAATAAATGAAGGCTACTCAAGATATATTTTGTTATTTGCACTCATCCAACATGTGATATGAGCTTAGTTGTCAAAAATTTTGTCATGCTTTCTATCTGTTGAATGAGATGGGAGCAATCTTTAAATGATAGTCTAGAAGTTATTAAAGGAATTTCATGTATTTGAGGGGTAGTCCAAGGAAGCAATCTTTAAATGATAATCTAAAAGTTGTCAAAGGAATTTCAAGTATTTCAGGGGTAGTCTAACATGCCTAAATCTTGTGATATTTGATAAATTCCTTACAAAGTTGGGGGGTTACCAATAGATACACCTATAGAAATCTTGTTTTTTAATAGATATGTTATAGAGGATTTCAAACTTATTCAGGGCTTTGAAGTAGCCTTTAATAGAGATAATGTAATATGGGAAAATAAAAGCAATTTATTGTAATTGCTAGAGTGAAGATTTTGTATGTTGAGTGTTTGAGATGATACGTGAAAATTTTAGCTTTAAAAATTCTTTTTTCAATGAATAATTTAAGGAATTCCATGTAGAGAATAAAAACATTCCTTTAAGTTGGTTAGTCAGTTAAACATTAATCAAGATTGGGTAGGAAGTTATTGTGATGTATTTAAAAAACCAACTGGAGAAAATAGGGGGTAGGGAAGCCAAAAGAAGATAACACAATAGTGATAAAGTTTAAGTGTAATTGATCAAATTCTTTTTTAAAGTCCATTTTGTGTAGGCACCTTTTGGATGAATTGTTTATTTTGTAATCACTTAGCAAATATTGAGAAATTAAGATGTTGAAGTTGATATTTCATCCTACATTGAATACTGATTGATTTTTACTGACCAAAGTAGGTGAACATTGTCTAATCTTTTCACAAACAACTTTGCAATTACTTTGTGAATAACATTGCAATAAGAAATTGACTTGAACTTTTATAAGGATGCTAGGTAAGGACTCTTATGGATAAGAGTAATAAATGATTTATGAATAAGAGTAATAAATGATTTTTAACTCTTTAAGCATATTCCATGAAATGATAAAATCAAGAACAATGTGGATTTCCTAACATTTTTTTGAAAAAGGTTTAATAAGCTCAAATATTAAAGATAAGTTGAGTTGGTTAGGCTAAAGTGTGGGAAGTTTGGAAGGTTCAACATGGTTAAGTCTCCCAATCTTTAAGAAACCTATGAAAAAGTATAAGCGAAGATCCTTTAACTACTTTTGTTTACTGATAAAGTTGTCGTTATAATCAGATGATTTAAAAATGTTATTGATGTTCCTTCTAGTGAGGATAAATCTGACGAAAAATACTTGATTTTTCATCACCATTTCATAGTCAATACTTCTTCCTTGAAGCCATCACAAGTTGACAAAAAGTTATTAAATTTAAAGGAGATTCTCCTAACTTAATAAACTTTATATGTTTTTAATGATTCCTATAATATGAACAAATGACACAAGTTTTAAATAATAATTTACAACTTAATACCAACTTATTTTTATAGAAGTTAAATAATTTGAAATATAGGATACCTCAAAATTTTCCCATGAATAAGGGAAAAATTATAGTAATTTTTCATTTACTAACACTCTAGCTAACTTCCTTTATATAAACGCCTTGCTTGATTTTTTGTTGTTCTAAGTGAAAAGCATGCCAAAGAATTTTAAGTCACTAAGAAAAATAGAGTCCATAAATTATTTCAAATTCTTTATTATCCTATCATTATGAGGCATCCTCTAAGTCATATGGGTGTAAGTGAGTATTGAAGTCTCATACTACAATCCAAAGATCTTTTACATTATAACTTGAAGATATAGTCTTTCCAAAGCCCTTTGCTATAAGGGATGTTGTTTGAGGTATAAATGGCAATGCGAAAAATAGGGTGATCTAATTGAGAGGAGAGGATTTTTTAAATGAATGAATTGCTAAGAGGAGTTTAAAATGAGGGTAGAACAAAGAGCTGGGTTTTAAGGTCTAAAAATTCTTTTGTTGCAATGGTGAGAAAGTTATCAAGTAAGCAACAAGAACCAAAAACATAACTTATAGGGGGAAAGGTTATCATATTTTACTTTTTTTTTCAAGTAATTAGGAGATCATAGGTTTACTAGAGAATAAATTTTTAATAGCATGTTGTTTAGAGGCGCTAATAAGGACCTTGACCTTCCAAATAACTAAAGACAATAGGAGGAAGACGGAATAGGGGGCTTACCAATAACCCATTTCTTGGTAGCTTCACCTACACGCCTTTTCCTTTTGATTAAGCATAGTGCAACAAGAAACTAGATTTCTCTAACTTATGATTCAAATAAATTCTTCACTATTGGTTGGGATTTATGGGGAAAATAGAGCATGTTGAGCACTAGTTATAAAAGGCGATGGTTGTTTCCAACATACTTATGGTCACAATCCTCATTGGAGTGGTTTGGATAATAATAAGTTGTTTCGGATAGCATATCTTTAAATTTAGGCTTGTTAGAATGATTGTGGTAGTTTGCAATCCTGTTAATTCCTAAAGATCTCTTCTGAGAAATTTTTTATTTGTAGATTCTCAAACTTTTCTTTTGTCTTTATTAGTATGCGAGCAATACATTTAGCTAGGATATGTTTTATATCTTCTTTCGATTTGGTAATTTTTACATACTCAAACAGATTTTTTCCAGCTCCACTTCTATGAAAATTCTGGAAAAACCTGTTCTCTTTAATGATTTATTCATTTCATCTAAATAAATCAAATTTCCTATAACCATAGGCAATATGGCTCAATCCTGATGGACTCTAATATTTATGATGGACATCATAAAAGCTAATATACAACAAACCAATCTTTTTCTCTCTTTTTTTTAATCTAACTCGAACCTTGATTACCATTTCTTTAAAAATAAAACATGTTATTCCAAAAATTGGGACTGAAATTATTATTGCTATTGAACATATTGATATAAGGATAGAGTTGTAAGACATTTTTGTCCTTAGGGACATTTTTGTCCATGTCTCATAAAGTTGGACTAACATTAATTACAATTTTGGTTTTTAAATAAATTATCGGTTAAGTTACGCCATTTGATCCAGATAAAGATAATAAAGTGGCCCAATAAATGATTTAGATTAATGGGTCAAAGTTCGGGTGGAAAATGGGTCCCGATTAGTATGGATCAGGTCCATATCGACATTGTGATGGGGAAGCCTGATATGGAAACTATATAAAGGTTAAGGTCTCCAGCAGTTACTCAAGGTCGTTCACGACTTGTTAAGAGAGCACGTGATTTGAGGAAATTGTAGAAAGGGCTAGCCCGTGAGCCGGTGATCACCTTTTGCTAAAGGCCCCGGGAGATTCGGAGACGTTTAAAGCTCGAAATCGGCATCGGAATCAGAGATGGAACTGAAATCTAGGTATTCTGCATTACCTTCATTTTTAATCCTTTCATGTAGATCCGGGGTACGTAATAAAGCTCCCACTACGTACTAACAAGAGTAACATCATGAGAACTTCCCTGATTTGCCAAAGATCTATTTCCAGACCTTTTACAATCCACCAACACAGTTAAATTTAAAAAATAAAGGCATTGGTAGCATTAATAAAGATTTATTTTAAGTTATAACTTGACTAGCTAGAGATTTCTCACCTTTCCTCTATATGAAATGCCAGTCTTTTTTTGAAGAAGAAGCTGACTAAAATTGTATTTCCATTTCCTCTCTCTTGCTTCAGTATTTCACTATTTTCAATAAAATAACATGGGATTTGAGTATATGTTTTTGATTAATTTATTATCTTTAACTACTTTTAGCCAAGTTTTTCTATGAACCCAAAATAAGGTAAGAGAGAGAAAGACTAAAAGGTCTTGAAGAAGACTTGTTTTTTTTTGTTTGGTATAGAGGAAACTAAAAGGAAGCAGTAAAAAGAACTCAACCCCATAAATACAGGATGCCAGCTGCATCTGTCAGCAACATAAGAGAAATAGAAGCTGGTGGCAATTCCAGCACACAATTGTCAATAGTCGGAGAACTTTCCCCGAGCTTGGTTAGATGATCTACAACCGAATTCCCATCTCGGAGCAAATGGGACATTTTCACACACCAATCTCTTTGGAACAAAATTTGGATGTCATAGATAATATTGGCATGACAGTGTGTCACCCAATCCCTTCCTTCCAACATTCGCAAAGCTTCCGTAGAATCTGATAAGGAGGAGTTGAGATTAATAAAGGGGCTAGAGAAAAGGAGGCCATACTAGGAACACAAAAGGGCAGGGCCACAAAAGAAAAAATGAAGGCACTCATTAGACACTCCTTTACTACTCACTAAGCACTCTTTCAATAGGCACTTTAAGTCATATTCTTTTTTATACTGCGCCATTCTCCTTGCTTGTAATTTTCCACAGGGGCATCACATTCAATTGCGCAATCATATTTGAGCATAAAAGAACCAATACTACTTCTATAAGACCAGTTCAATTTGCACATCTACTAGAGACCCCACCTTTTCTTTCCCAAACACTTGACCAAGTCAATCAAGGTTTTGAAACCTAGACCGGACGTCGAACCGGAGGCTTTATTGGTCACCGGTTTGACCGGTTCGACCATCGGTCGAATCGGTGTGATATCATAATTACACAATAATTATATATAATATTAGTAATATTAAAAAATAGAAAAATATACCAAATGATATAAATTTCTATACTTCTGTTATATTTCTAGAGAAAAGGTGAGTTTTACTTTTGAAAGAATTAAAAAACATATGAAAGAAAAAAAGCAAAATAAAAAAAATAAAAAAAGTCATTGAACTAGTGGCTAACCGGTTCGACCAATCCCGGTTTAACAGGTTAATTGACCGATTCTTACCGCTTCACACTGGTTCAATTGAAGACTGATTTTTAGGGGTCACCCGAATCGGATAACCGACCGGTTACCGGTCGAATCGATCCGGGTTTCAAAACAGAGAAGTCAATTAAGAAGATCGTGAAAAGCTTCCTGTGGGTAGGAGATGCCAACAATGCTTCACCAATCAATATAAAGTAATCAGAGATCTATATTTCCAAGGACAAACAGGGTTTGGGAATAATTCCCCTTAGAGCAATGAACAAGATATTATTGGAACAAGGATTATGAAAGCTATTGATAGATAAAGAGTTTCTATGGATCATGTGGATAAACTTTAATTTCCCAAATGGGTATATCATCTGGAAAGTTAATATCAAGTTTAGTAACTATTAGTCAGTTAAGCATCTCATAAATATGAGAGAAAGCATTATTGATGAGCTAATATATAATTATAGGGAATGGTAAAGATACTCGATTTTGGTATGATAAGAAGAACAAGCTAGGACTCTTAACACAAACTTCCGGACTTTAGTTTGTTGATATCCAGCATACCAGATGACTCCAAGGTTGTAGAAATTATCTAAGGTAACTCCTAGCATTGGCTTATACTTAATTCCATTGGCTTTACCACCATAAAAGGTAACATATATATATCAATCTACAACCCTAACTTTGATGAAGAAGACGTAATCATATGGCTAAGACACCCCTTAAAAACCTTTATCAATCATTCATATTTGGAAATATTATTAGGTCCTTACCAAACAACTACTTGGCATAACTCGGTATGGTTCCTCAATAACTTACCTAAGACTTCATTCATTCTATGATTAGACATTAAACGAAGACTTAAATCCAGGACATGTTCTAGTTTACAATAAGAAGTCCTTGAACATGTTCTCTTTATAACCTGGAAATTAGGACCGTTCCACATGTTATTCAACTTTCAATATTTAACCTTGCTTTGGTACAAATAATATGCATTATATAGCATTCATTATGACAAACAAGCTTGGAATTAGATAGTAGATAGGACAAGCAAACAATGATTCCATAATAAAGGTGACTATGCAATCTTTAGACTTGAATTTGGAGGGAAAGAAGTCAAAAATACGTAAAAAATGAACAAAATGACATACAAGATTTATGTAAAAACACATTCTCTTAAATTAGGGAGCTCGTTAATGCCAAAGACATCATTAAGATAAGTGTTAACACAATAATCAAACGAAACCTATCTCAAGATATATGATCGGACTTTCTTTGACTTAACAACTAATGGATTACCTCGTACTGTATCTTAAACATGGTTATTATATATCAGTTGATTTTCAAATTTTTTATTTCTCGTTATTTAAATCAGAATAATACCCAAATTCATCGTGAGGGATGATAATTATTTTTCGTCCTGTTTTTCTTTTACCATAATGTTTTTGTTGCAAAGCCTTATAACATAAATTCAAGATGATAACCCATAATCTTAGCAATATTCATGATGAAACAAACTTAAAAATTAAGGATCACGTTCAAAAATTATCCTAATTAAGGTAATGGCATTTATTAATTTCACAAACATTTCCCTATTATAATACAAAATGTGAATATTGCATGCATGTCTGGCTCTGGCAAGGGTAGCTAGGGCACTAGCCCAAGGCCTATCTTCATAAATAATAAAATAGAGTCTAATTTTACTCTCATAAAAAATAAAATGTAAATGTTAGAATATATTTTATATATTTCTTATTTAGTTTTGGCATTTTAAATTGGACATATAAGATAATTGGAATTATTATATGGATTGAAGATTGCATCTATGATGAAGATTGAGAAGATATGTGCAGATTGTATTTTAATTGAAGTCTATCCAAACCATGCATCTATGGATTTATTTTTAATTGAAGTCTATCAAAAAGGAAGTGATTTGGAAAAACAACGTGGGTGTGTGCACTGCTGCTCGGCGTGGAAATCACGTGTAAAAAAAAAAGAAAAGTGTTGGTGGTTTCATATTTGATTTTATGTGGCTGTATATTATGTCTTGTGTTGTTAGTATAAGGTGGAGGTAGCTCCACGTGGATCTTAAATTGGTGTTGTTCACATGCTGGATCAAAAAAATAGAAGTCCATTAGAAACACTAATGTGAATAATCCTAGTTGATGTAGAATCCTAACAGAAGAGTGCGTGTGCTGGTGATTGCGTTGTGGATCACAATTGGGAAAATAGAGAAACAAGAGTGTGTGCAGTTGGGGTCTTCCAGGTGTTGAAGACTGTGTTTTTAATATAGGAGCCCTGCGTTAATTAATTGTGTAGTAGTGCAGATCACATGGTTTTTGGAAAATAAGTTGGCTGACTGCGTTATATTTTTCATGAGTCGAAACGTATTGATGTGGTGATTACAGCTAGTGTGTGTGTGAGTTTATGTGTAACATCCCACCCTCAATTGGAGGATTGATACACAGTATCAATTGTGCACATGAAATTATTGTACATGCATACATGATATTCCCGATTTTTGTGCCTAATGCAATTTTATTGGGATTAACGTGGATAAAAGGTTTGAAAAATTATTCTGAGTGCACCATTGAGTGTTTTATATTTTAAGGAATTTTTAGGAATTTTTCTGAAATTTTCTGGAAAAAAATTCCTGGACCGGATAAAAATCGCCAATTGACGAACCGGTTGAATTTATACTGTTATTTGGTACTTACTTATGACATATCTTGGTGGGCCCCATAAATGGATCCCTAAAGCTTATGAGAACCGAATGTTGATGGAGGTTTTATGATTATTTGGATTAAATTTGGATTAAATTGTTTTAAAATCCATTCCATTAATGAACTTTGACTTTTCTTACACTTGGTCAAATGAATTTTTGCCACCTCTCCACTTCTTTAATGCTCCTTATCCCTCTCCATCGATGTTGCCTTGTTAGTTGAATAAAAAGAGTAAGTTGATGGGTGTTTTTAGTACCCATCCGAAAGTTCTCCTCCTTTAAACCCTCCATCGTTTTCTTCCCCCTTTCTTTTCCTCCTTCTTGTTCTTCTTCACTTGCCTACTAGGTAAGGTGTCTTACCTTCTTATCATGATGATGGTCATGTTTGGTGTGGAGGAATAAAAGAGTTATTGGCAAAGAAATTGGGAAAAGTGAAGAAGAAATTGATGGAAGCTTGAAATAGGTAAGAATTGTATTATGCTTGATTTTGTAGTTTAATACATCATAGGTGTTAGAAACATTTAATGGGAATTTTGGTGTGTTTATTATGTGGATTGATGCTTTAATTTGATGATAATTATTGCTTGACTTGGTGGGTAAGGGTATGTTGAATATGACTTGATTGATGGAGTAGTTAGGATTGAATGAATGTTTAGCTTTGAATTTGGATGGTAGATGATGACTAATCTTGCAAATAAAGTGAGAGTTTAATGCTGCCAATTTGTGAATATTAGCCCTAGTGAATGTATGAATGTTATAGATACTGATTTTATGCTTTATTAGGATGCTTATGCATGTGGAATTGGTGTTAGAAGTGATAGGAGTTGTGATTGTGAAGTAAAGCTGAAATTGTGAGTTTGACCTACCATACTGTTTTGAGCATAACACATTGTGTGGTTATGAAAATGAGGTGAGGTTTTTTCCCACGGAAACTTTGGTTTGTTGGCTACAGTTTTGTGTGAAATAGGTGTTGTCCAATTTGAATCTTAAGAGGGTGCAATTTGGCTTGGAACGTTACTGCTCTTGACTGGAATGAATAGTACCCGAAATCATACCCTAGAATTTTGCTAATTTTTCTAAATTAATTGAGAACGAATTAGGACAAATGGACTAAATGAAAGTTGAAGCCTATTAAGTTAGCTTTCCAATGCCACTGATTTTGCAATTTTTCGATATGTATATTAGGAGTTATGGACTGATGATTGTTGGCTGTTTTCATGCATTGAATGAAACCTAGCTGGATTGGCAGATTTGGTGTACATTCGGATTAGGAGGAATTTTAGTAATTTTTGTGAATTGAATTGGTGTTAGGGATTTACTGAAGAGTTTTAGATGACACATTGATCTTGAAAATGGTATATTGCATGTAATGTTTGGAGATCAGATGTGGGAGTTATGGATTTTCAAAATCTGAACCTGCATTAGGATGTTAATTGCTGATTAGGTCAGAAACTTGTATAACATATTTGAAATTGTTAGAGGTTGAATTGGACTTTGGATATTTCAGGAAAAATTGAAGTTTGAGATTTTATCTTTTCAGGGATATAAAGTAGTGAGTTTTTTGACTTGTGGGGAGTTATGCTGGATAGAAATTTACTGCTCAGATTGAGTGATTTCAGGGACAGCAACAATGATTGAATTATTTGACCTAGTTAGCAAGGGAATTGAATTTTGGGTTGTACATACAAGTTGTGGATAACATTGTGAGCTTGATGAGCATATTTATTGTACAATTTTTGACAGCATAGAATGAACGTTATGGAATTTACAAGTTCTGTACTGTTTATTGAATTTTGGTTGAAGGAAAGAGAAAAAAAGGGGAGGTTCAACCTCACCCTTTCGCGAGGGCGAGCGCCGGGCGACGGCTCGCCCCCACGAGTCAGTGAAACATTATTTGATTATTTTATTTAATTGGTTTTGAGCTTCTTTTGCTCATATCTTTTCCGTCCGACGTCCGATTGACTTGATTTTTGAGGCATCGGATTCGTATAATATTGAATTTCATTTTATCTGAAATTGGGAATTTTCGGACGGGAAATTGACGTGGGACCGGGTAACGGTCTATTTGGTCACTGTTTTATTTAATTGGGGACCTATAGAGGTCCAAATTGAGCGCCGTCAGCGCCATTGGATTTCTAATTTTTAAACGGATTTTTCTAATGGAAAAAAATGGGATTAGGGCCGGGAATTCATAAACATGCATTTTACACCTACTGTGCATCCGTAATTCTTTCGGATTGAATAGTTAGTGACTCGTACTGTCTTTGCTTCTTATAGAGGCCCCAGCAGAGCGTCGTTCGATAACCGACGTAGCGAAAAATTCCCGGCATTAGCTCGGAAGTCATAGGTGAGTAACCTAGGTGGTTACCTCAATCTATGTGTGTACTGTGACTTGATTGCCCTACGGGGATTACTGTGCTTAGGAATTATGGACTGTGCAATGTGTTGACTGCTTGACTGTAAAATATTAACTGTTAATTGACTGTAGATTACTGATCATTGTGAAGTATATACTGTTACGTGACTGTTCACATGGACATGTGCATCCATGCACAGATGCATAAACTGATAAAGAATAATTGTGAACCGAGTCGCCACTGATACTGATACTGCGAGCTTTGAGCTCGAAGG
>JANZXV010000001.1:4025665-4038669 GCA_027576455.1 Erythroxylum roigii | reverse complement strand
ACATATGGGTCGATTTTTGCAGAAACAAGAGCCTTACTCCATGAAACAGAAGCCATTTCAGAGAGAGTTCCTTATCCTTTTCTGTTGGTTCCTCAGGGTTTTAGGCTTATGTATTCATATGCGCCTTAAGCCTCCCACCAATCACAGAAACACCCTTACTGCCAATCAAAAGAAATGAAATTAAGAAATTAAAATTGATTGAAGTTGCAACAAAACCTAAGATACAAATTACGGACATAAACACTTGGCTTTTAATAGTGCACGTCAACTATCTTGAGCAATTCATTTGAAAAAACTCAGCTGCCTGCTTCAATACTCTTAATCATCAATTCTTACAAAATTCCACTTTGTATTATGGGATCCTCTGCATAAGAGGACCCTCCAAAAATTGGCGTATGCCACTTTCTGCGTCGCGCACACGGTATTCTTTAGTAAAAGGCGAAAGAATAGTTCGCTCTGTGCTCAACGCGTGGCTGCGTAAAGTTTAAGGTAATAGGAGGTCATATTATATAGCATGTGTAAAGTTCTCACATGAGGTGAACAAGCGATGTGGGTTGCGTAGGTTGGGCATTTTCTATGCTTAGCATCTCTGAGACTCCGACCTTTCTCAGTTGCCATGCGCAGAACATACCATTTCGCTTTCTCCCCAGGCCGGGCTTGATACGGAACAAGCGATAGGTGAATCATATGCCTCAAAAACCTGAGAAGTATTCTCACTGTTGACAAGCTACTTAAACAAGGATTAGCACTAACATTATCAATCAATCTAAGCAAAAACTAAAATCATCCATCTGCCTTTGTTACTTATTCAAGAAGAGAGTTTGAGACCGAGCTCCCTCCATTACTCCGTTACGAGCAAAAGACCTCTGAAGAATACGACGTTGTTTCATTTGGTCTATGTATATTCTTGCGTGTTAAGGAGAACCTATTAGGTTATAAGACCAGAATTTCATTTGATAGAGATGAATCAACAAAATTACCATAGAATTTGTACCATAGGTATCCACTCCTTTCCTTCAGTTGGAAACTTCATTGGCTCGTAAGGTTTTTATTGACAAGAAGATATTACATAATCACAAAATAAGTCCGTTAACATAATCTGCAAGGTCGGCATTAATTACAAGTTGAGAGTCAAAAGAAGCCATGTACACCTAGGTCGGTTAATGTTGATCGTAGTGTAAGTTGAACTTTGTTGGATTCTCATATTTATCCTCCTATGCATAGATGCTACCACTATTGGAAGCTAAACGGGTTTCAGAGATTCCTTTCATGAGGTTCCAGGCAAGGAAAATCTAGGAAATCAAACACCTCCTTCTCAGTGTCAAACTTCAGACTTGCGTTACCTTTAGAACCCTGCAAAACAATTAATGAAATAAACAAGTTTACTGGCTAATAAACTTTGAGATGAATTCTTAAGTTCAACAAAGATCAAGGAGATCGGTTGGTTACCCGTTTGCCACCTGAAGATTGTGTCTTAGGAAAGAGCCCAATATCATCAAGCCGGAATCCTTTGGATTCTGCCAGCAACCTCAATCTGCAAAAGGAATTTCTAAGTTTCAATCAAGATCATCAGAGGAGCAGTTTTGCAAGGGAAGACATAACAGAATGGAACTTCACAGAGTTTTGCTTCTCCTCATGTGTAACTTCAGAAACCATTGACTTGCCATTTCACAGTACTCAATTCCACGTTAGAGCCATTGAGTTTTGGAAAATATGGAGAAAATAAACCAAAACATAGCATGGAGTAAAGTAATGTAGTTATTACAATCACAATCTGCCTTAGTGTCTAGAAACTGGATTCGTCTCAAGTTTACAAATTAAAAACGATTACAACTGATAAATGTGAGCGTACCTCCTGTTTAATACATCATTCCCTGTCCAAGCTATTAGACCAAATGCATATATGTCTCTTGGATATACCTATAACGAATCAACCAGAAAGATATGTCTAGATACCTGTAACTCATAATTTAACAAAAAGAAACGTAGTCATTGTCAACAATGAATTACCTTGAAATCTATGCGGTGTCGCAATTCTCTTCCTGGATATGTGCACAGACCAAAATACGTGTCAACACCTGATTCAGTACCCTGTACGCATTTTGAACAGGGAAAACGAAAACAAAATAGAAATTAAAGTACAATCTAGGGGGCCCATGATACAGAACATATAAGTAGCAAAATAAATAAACAACTGAGAATCTCCAAATATTTGTAAAAAGGGTATATCAAACAAAGTTTACAACCAATTATCAAGAATGACTAACAAAATGCCATGAATTTGGCACACATTATTGCAAAAACAGAAGCACAACTGAAATGCAAAAACCACAGGAGAAGAGAATGAAAAATGGATTCTGAGAATAATGTACCTCCTCACTGTGGGTGCTGAAAATCAAGTCCTCTCTTAAGAACTTCATATCCTTTAAGCGTTTAACATATTTTAGTAAAAATCCTTTATGACTGCAAGTAGAGATAACATATCTAAGTGTAATACCAAAAATAGGCTTAACCTGAATATATTCAGTCAAGAAGTTACTTTCATGCTGTTAAAAATTGAAGTTGCCTGAGCAACTCCCAACATGAACAAACACGAATGAAAATGATAAAATTTTGAATAGAAAGAAAGAAGATAAGAGGATATGTACCTTTTCCCATCAGGGTGAGTAATTACAATATCTATATCCCCGCAAGAAGCTTTTCCTCGTCTATAAGATCCTCCGCATACAATAACCACCTTCAAAATGGATATTAGAGCAATCAGATTAAATCAAGCGTACCTAAATGAATGCCTATGCTTGAACTATGACTTTCAACATCAAAATGCTTAATCTGTCTGAGAAAAAGAACTAATATGTAAAGCAAAATCTCAACAAAAATTCATGTGTCTTAGAGGACTTTTGTTTCCCTCATGTTCTTGATAATAAGCTTTTGATGCACTCAAGAAGTTGATTGAATTTTCTTAATATATTTGCACCCATATCCTACACAAACATTGCAAGTGACATGATTGCACGGAACTCCTATCAGTGGCCACCAATTTGGTAATGATGTGTTGAGACCCCTAGCTGAGACATTAAAAGGTGCATCATAATTTAGTTGTTCTTTTTATCCTTAACAGTGAAAAGGAATTGGATACGTGCACCAAGGAGGTGGCCAGCCATGAACCTGAAACACAACTTACAATTAACATTAAGGTTCCGTCAAGGACCTTTAAGATTCATATGTACAAAATCCCAGGGAAGAAGTAAAATGCTCACCCCAGGCAAAATCTCTTCTCCAACTTTCTGTAAAAGTTGTTCCATTTCTTGAACCTGCCAAATAGGAACCACTTTTGTTGTTTTATACATTTATGGGTCAAGCAATACACAAAACATCACATATAAATCCCAAAGTCTACAAACTAAAACAACAGTTTTACCTCATTACGTGGAATCCTTGCCTTTATATCATTGAAATATTTCAGTCCTACCTTCTGTGCATGTGTTAAAGAATCCTCATTCTTCAGATCATCCAGTGTACGATAACCTTTCTCATACAGTTTTAGGGCAGTAGCAGGACCAATGCCCCAAACTTCTCCAAATAGATTAAGCGTACATACCTGTGCACCAGTAAATAGATACAAAAATTTGATAGATCTAAATCCTGTAAACAGTTTTAGTAACCAATAAAATAGATGTAACCGTGCATCGGCTAGAAGTGGAAAACGTCAATAACAACCTCCAATGGTAAAGGAAGAAGGGCCTAGGCAAATCAAATCCAAGTCAATCGTAAGAACCTTCTTCTGGTGTAGATTGAGTGGACGTCTTCAAAAGAAGGTTACAAGTGAAATTTACATGCAAGGTATGAATCTTAACATTTAGTTAACTGAGCAGTTCGTAAGGTACTTGGACCATATATAAAGGGAAGGCAAAGGAGAATTCATAAAATATTTGACATCAAAAATCAGTCACAGGGTAAATGTTTAAAGTACCTTTTCATCGGTTTCGAAGTGCTCTAACTTCGATAGTTTTCCAGTAGTCACTATCTCCTGAATCTGAAAGAAAACTCTAATATGTAATTGATGGCAGTAAGGAAACTAGCAATAGAAGCTTCAAAAGGTAATTTTGATTCCTTGGATAAGACATCAAACATCAACTCAGCAAGCCAACACTTTGATTTGGAAAACTTGCAACGTGCAATATTTTGAATGTAACGAACCAGAACAAGCATCCGAAATTAAGAATGGGAGAACAACCGGGGAACAAAGTTACCCCACAACGCAATAGTGAACAAATAAAAGGGAACTTGGAATAAGGAAGAAAAAGAAGAATTACTTAATCATTATAGAGACAATAAAATGTGGAAATTTCATTTGAAGTTCCTCCTACTTACATGATCCTGCAATGACTTGCCAATCCCAGGCAGACCTTTGACCTGCTCTGAACTTTCAATCTTAAAGGGTAACTTTTCAATCACAGGAATAGCCTTGTAATAGCTAAATGACCTACGATCATCACCCAGCGCTGTATGAAAGTTCACGGTTAGCATCAGACCATCAAAAGAAGCAGCGAGAAATAAGGTTAGGAAGAATGTATATAGAAAGGGAAACAAAGTCTCACCCACCCCTATATATACCGATGAGTTTTCCAAATATGTCAGTGACGTTCTTGTTTAAATCAGGTGGATTGTATAACGAGGATAGCTGACAAACATGCATAGACATGATTAAAAACCGTACAAGACTTTGCACAAACAATTAGAAATACGTTTGTAAATGCAAATTCTAAATCTCACATCATGATTTGGACTAATGGAAGACGGACTAGTACTAGTAGGGCTAAGAGAAATGGATGAGCTTGGAGAATGTCTTGGACTATCAGGTGACTCATAAACTTTATTCTCTGCACTCTCGCCACTTTCTGCTTTGGAACTTTTCACATTCTCCGGAGAAGACTTGATCTTTTTGTGAGGTGGCACGTCACCGTCATCCGAATTGCTGCTTCCATTAACGGATTTTCGAACAAAAGACTTGTCAGGACTGGCTCCTTCTTCCTTATCAACTTCTATATGATACAGATCTTCAGACACTCTCTCGCCTGACCTCAAGCTGTCCTCAAGCCATTGATAAAGGAGTACTTTCTGGAACAAGCAATTAACATCAGATAAAATAACCCCGCAGAACATAAACAACTAGATTTTAGGGGGCTAAAAAAGAAAGAAACCAAGAACTTGAACAGAAAATTAACTCCTTTGACGCGTTCTCTGCCCAATTGTTGAAGAAGAACCGGCAAGCTAACGGCAAAAACGTGAGTGACCTTCTTGGACATGCGGTCCTCAATAGTAGCACCCATTTGGACCAACTTCTGCTTCCAAATCTTCATGCCACCAACAGAACAAAGAAACCCCAAGTCAACGAAAGATCAAAAAGCCTACCGTTGAAAATAATAATACGTGGAAACAAATAAAGGGTGTAAGCAGAGACATGTAATCTGCGAGGCTGGACAGCATTTTCGACCAAGAACACGACCATTCCGGAGAACATCCCATTTGGGTCAGGAGACGGAGCTCGATTGATGCGTGTCTTCGGCGCCATTTTACTACCTTTCCGTTGTTTATTCAGCCCAAGCACAAGCATAACCCACTCCTCCCCATTAGCTTTGCGTTTGTATAGTAGGACGCCTGCTCCAGAATCGAATGGACGCATCTTAAACTTACCAGGTGTACTATTTGCTTGAGTCACACGTGTTACTTATATGCAGCTTACTCAATTTTGTTCCGTTTTCCCGATAAGTTTCCAATAAAATCCCCACCTGAAAGTTCGAGCATAAGTTTCCGATAAATCCCCACCTGAAAGTTCGGGATATAAGATATAAAATTTATAACTTCAGATTTTGAGGACTTTTACCCGGAGGTAAGCCCTTCCAGAAATTCTCGATGGCCAAGGACAAGCCCTGGCCAAAGAGGGGGTTTGGAAATAGTTTTCAACCAGCAATAGACGCGCCTCGGTTAGAACCTCACTAGCTGCGTCATTGCCCCAAGCGCAAAGATGCTTGACACATTTACGGAAGCCATAATTTAAATGCTCCTCAGTTGTTTGGTGCTTGCTCTACTTCCGATATGGGCTTACATGATTCATGTTCCAACCTCCAATTATGTGTTTTAAGTATACACGTATATAAAAAATGTGGAAATATGTTCCTGGGTGATTCAAGAAAAAGGGTTCGTATATCCTTTTCTTAAAAATTATTCACGTGTTTACTATGGGACTTGAGATTGTATGCATTGTCTAAAATTCGTGATGTATGTTTTTCTTATGATGAATCATAAACATTTTGTGCAAAGTGGATGGCTGACAAGTGGCTACTTCTGTTGACATGTCATCATGATTACGTGAAACGTTTCAGAATCAAACTATCCTCTCATAAAGATCCTCTGTTTCGATAAAATGAGAAACACTCTGGGAAAGTCTCAAAAAGAGTGTCGTTTCATGAAATCCACGTAATCAATTCGGCTTCACCGGCATCTATTTGATTGTGCAGTACAGAATTTCGATAATCCTTATGTTTTTGGATTTGAACTTTTGCAAGAAATTTAATTAATTCTTTACCATTATTTTTGATACTATATTGTACTTTAATGTTATTAAAATAGTAATTATTGCATTTTAATATTAATAAAATAATATTTATTATACCTAAAAGTGTTAATAAAAATAACATTAGGAGCTTAATTAATTTTTTAAAAAATATTAACGTCTCATTTGTTAACTAGTAATAAATATGTGGGATGGGAATGCAACCTGCATTCTTAACTTTTAGTTGTTTGGTTATCATCCTGGACTTTTATTCTAAAAGGGGTATAGTTATACGCTGGAATGAAAAATTGAGAATAAGATATTAAAAATATTATTATAATATTATCGTGTTATTATCAAAATATTATCAAGGTATTGATGCTTATCATAATATTATTATCAAAATTATTTTTATATTAATTTCTTTAATAATCATTTTATTTTGATTCATAATTATTTTATTTTGGTTGCTAATTATTGTATTTTGGTTCTGAAAGATGTTAAGCAAGCCGCAACATCAACAAGATGCTCCTACAAAGATATTTTGTGATAATAAATCAACAATTTCTTTAACGAAGAATCCGGTTTTTACGATCACAACAAACACATTGATATCAGACCTCATTATATTTGAGACTTGATTAGAGATAAAGAAATTGTGGTTGAATATTGTATATCAAAAGATCAAGTGGTAGAAATTTTTACAAAGCCACTCAAAATAAATTTGTTCTTGAAGTTAAAAAAATGGTCGAAATGATCAAGCCAAGTTTAAGGGAGGATATTAGATATTAAACTTGACTACTATTATTTGGTAGAAGCTGGTGGAACTTTTTTGAAAGCTTAATTATTAAGGCTTTGAATAGTCAAAGATTATTAGTGTTTTTAGTTGTTTATTTACTTTTTTAAGAGTTAATTGTGTTAATTTATTAGATGTCAATCAGCTGAGCTTATTTGCTGTCAATAGTCAAAAATTGGGAGTTGTTTAGAAGTTGTCTTATATCAGTTGTAGTAGTTAAAAAAAAAGGCTTGCAATATATATAGGAAGTTTGTATCTACTATATTATATTAGTGTATATGTGTAAGAATTGAAAGATATACAAGGAAAACTCAAACAAGTTCCCTGTTGAGAATTGTTTATTAGCTATTAACTAAAGCCAAGTTCTGAGTGTTTGTTTATTAGCTATTAACTAAAGCCAAGTTCTGAGTGTATTGTTCCTTAAATAAAAGTATTTTGTGTGCCCAAAATTTTGTTTCTTGATTATTCATATTATTTCTTAGCATCTATATTTCAACAGGGCAATTTATTTTAATTGCCAACATGTATACTAAAAATAAGGTAAAATTATGACACATCAATGCATATGAGTCTTTAAGACCAAATGTGGCTCAAATGACAACATTGAATTGTATAAAGCTAGATTTATTACCAAAAGTTATACTTAAAAGGATGACATTGTTTATAAAGAGACTTTACATTGTTTATAAAGAGACTTTTTTACCTGTCTCAAAGAAAGACTCACTGAGAATAAATTATGGCATTAATGGCTTAATTTGATTTAGAGATACATCAAATAGATTATAAAATTGCTTTTTCTAAACAAAGATGTCGAGGAGGAAGTTTATATGGATCAACTTACAGGTTTTTCTAGAGAAGAAAATGGTCACATGTTGTGTAAACTTAAGAAATCAATATATGGACTTAAACAAGTTTTCCAACAATGGTATATTAAGTTTAGTGAAATCTTAACATATTTTGGATTTCAAAAAAATATTGTTGATCGTTGTATCTTCCGAAAGATTAGTATGAGTAATATGTTGAAGATATTTTGCTTGTTACTAATGATTTAGATATATTGTATAAAACTAAAGATTTTCACCCTAACAATTTTGAAATGAAAGATTTGGGAGAGGCATTATATGTTATATGAATTTCAATATTCCAAAATAGATTACAAGAACTAGTACGATTGCCTCAGAAAGATTATATTGAAAGAATTCTTGAGAGATTTAATATGAACAATGTTCAACAAGAGTTGTCTCGATACAAAAAAGAGGATAAATTTATTCTCATGCAATGTCCATAGAATGATGTAAAACATAAGCAAATATAATCTATTCTATATGCTTTGTTGTTAGTAATTTGATGTATTTGTAAACATGCACATGACCTGATATTAGCTGCTTGTTTGGAATGCTAGGCAGATATCAATGTGATCCTAAAATTGACCATTGGAAAGGTGCAAAGGAAGTCTTAAGGTATCTTTAAGGAATAAAAGTCTGCATGCTCATATACAGAAGATTTAATCCATTAGAAGTGATTGGATATCCATATTCAAAATTTGTTGGATGGTTTGACAATAGAAAATCAACATTTGGCTACTTGTTTATTCTAGCAAAAGGAGAAATTTAATAAAAAGTGCTAAATAATTTGTAATTACTTCATTCACTATAGAAACGAAATTTATAGCTTATTTTGAGGCTACAATTCATGTCTTATAGCTGTGGAACTTTATTTCAAGGCATGGGTTGTTGACACCATTACTAAACATATGAAGTTGAAGTATTTTGCTATAAAGGAGGAAGTTCAGAAATTAAGAGTATGTATTGAACATATCAAGACGGGTCTTATAATTGCATATCTCTTAACTAAAGACCTACAACTAAAGATATTTAATAAAAATTTATGATTGATAATTTTCTTATTTATTATGATTGTGTGTACGTAATTATTATTAAATAAGAAATAAAATTGTTTGTAAGATATTATTGTGGACTCTTATAATATTTATATATTACTTATGTTACTTAACTTGATAAATTACTAGGTGTTGTGGTATTTAAAAGGTAGTATGTCATGTTGAATTATACGATCGCCATAATATGATTATGTGATTTATTATACTTATATAAATTGTAAAGATGTTAAGAGATTTGTTTATGCATCTTTAATGTTTACACTATTAAAAATAAAGTTTAAAATATTGAACTAAATGAGACAATGTTAAAATGTAGCCTAATTAGTAGCCGTATTTTTTATTTAATAATAAAATCAACATAACCATTTATTTTGATCACTTGATGGATATATCATATTAAAAGTTATAGATATATAAATCGGTCCTCTCTTTACTTATTAGGGTTACAAAAAATCTTTCATCAATTTTTTTAACAAGAAAAGAAAAGAGAGAAAATCAATTTTAACAAATGATATAAGGATTTTGTTAATCTCTTTATGATAATGTCTTTTGCATAAAGTGCACTATATTATACCCTAATTATTTATTTAAGATTACAAAATTATGAATGTTAATTTTAATTTTACATCACAAACATGTTTTTATTGTTGAGAAAGCTTCTCTTTTCGGATCTATCGTGTGTATGATTGTGGCTTCTATACCATTTACTTTTGAGAATCTCCAAATATATTCCATCTTTGATGGGATTGAAGAATGTTGGGATATTCTTCATTTCTTCATGTTTGAAAATTTTGTCAATAAAGTCCTTATCTAAAAGTCCTAACAAGTGTATTATATTTTATTATCAGACCACATTATTGAAACTTCAACATGTCTACCATTAATGTGCTAATATGAAATCATGTTTTTTATACGCCAATAATGCTAGTATGAAATCGTGCTTCAAGTTCAATAAAGTGTCTGCCTAGAATTTTTCTGTCGATGGCCCATGTGACTCACTAATGTTGAATTTCACATTTACATCCTCTTATGATCACACTAGTCTCTCTTTTTGCATGTTTCTTTCATTTTGGTCAGTTTTGTGCATATGGAACTCTGTGGTTGGCATAACCAAGATGAAAAATCCGAAGTTCCCATCAAGCTCATGCCTTAAAACTTTACTTTCTTTTGCCTTCTACTCTTCATATTCCACTCAATCTTCTCTATTTTCTATAGCTTCTACATCCATATGGGCTCTCTTTAGTTTTTCGTTTACCTTTATGTTTTTTTTTAACATAATGTTGCTTTACTCCTTGATGGTATCTTTCAAGGTTCTGCATTAGACTTTCAAACTTAGGAATGTTCCCTTAGAATGCCACCACACACACATACACATAATATATGAAAGGCAATTTCAGTAAGAAATGTATTAGACGCCAACTAAAGGGAAGAAAAAACTAATGGTTGGTAACAATGAAGAAACGATTGTAATATCTATAGGGGATGTATATTTCAGTTCATTTTTGGTTTTTACATGACACATTTTATATAGCGTCTTTTAAATGGAATTTGATCTTTGCATCAATTTTGGACAAAGAAGGTTATAGTTTTGTAATTAATGCTTATGTTGTACAGTTGTCGTTTAATACAAAACATATTGGTACAACTTTCTTCTCATATGATTTATATATAATGTGTCTTGCCCAGAATTAGATATATGATTCTTCTTATCTTGCTAAATAGGTCATGAAAAATAGAGGCCTGATAAAGGATAAGTCATACATGTTATGACATAAATGCTTAGGCCAAATTTCTAGAGATAAAGTTGAGAGATTGATTAAAGATAACAGTCTTACAATTTTGGATTTTTGATGATCTGAAAACGTGTGTTACTGTTGGAGAGGCAAGTTGACCAAAATAAAGAAAAAAAGGGTCCACTCGAGCATCTGACTTGTTAGATCTCATACACATGAATATTAGTGGGCCCTATACAGTTATATTGTGCAATGCTAGATATTTTCTGGCATTCATTGATGAGTATTCCCGTTATGGTTACGTGTTCTTGCTTAAGGAAAAGTCTAAAGTTCTTAAGAAATTAAAGTCTTTAAAATTGAGGTTGAGAACTAATTGGGAAAATCTATCAGTATTGTTAGATTTGATCGTAGAGGAGAGTATTATGGCAAACATGGTGTTTCAAGACAACAAAAGGTCTGTTTTTCAAATATTTGGAGTCAGTTGGAATAGTGACTCAATTCACTATGCTGGGAAGTCTATAGCAAAATGATGTGGCTGAAAGGCGTAATTACATCCTAAACGACATATTGAAGTCAATGTAGAGTAGGACTAACCTACCTGATTATCTAGAAAAGGTTAAAGCTTAGCCTTTCACACATTTGTGGATGAGGGGCTGCCTTGCGAGGTGCTTATGTATAATCCTTATGAAAGCAAATTGCATGCTCGTTCTACTCATTGTTATTTGGTTGGATATCTCAACCACTCTCAAGGCTATAAATTCTACTATAGAGAAGGTGAGGGCTAGAATAGTGAAATCACAGACAACTAAATTTCTGTAACATGATGTCTTTGATGAGGATGGGCCCTATCACCCTTCAGATGATAGTAGGATGGATATTACAGTTATATGGTATCTGTCACTAATGCAGTCAGTACCATTGGTTCAATGTCTTAGTACCATGCCTATACAAGAACATGAACTCATACCTGTACAAAAAAAGGTTCCTAGGGTCCAAGAACTAATGTAGTTGCGAAGATCCACTAAAGTGAGAGAACCTGTTATCTCACCTGATTACATAGTTTATTTGGGTGAACAAGATTCTGACATTAGACACGTTGTGGATCCAGTTACTTTTACAAAAGCTATCTTTGGACCCAATTTAGATTTATGATAGGATACAATGAAGGACGAGATGCAATTAATAAAGCACAACAAGGTGTGGGAGCTAGTTGATTTGCCTCAATATTACAAAATTGTTAGCTGTAAATGACTATTTAAGACCAAAAAGGGAACTCAGGATAAAGTTGAGTAGTTTAAGGCTCGATTGGTTGCCAGAGGGTTCATTTAGAGAGAAGAGCTTAACTTTAATTATACCTTATCTCCCATTTCCTCTAAGGATGCATTTAGAGTGATAACGGTAATAGTAGCTCATTACAATATGGAGCTACATCAGATGGATGTCAAAATCGCTTTCCTAAATGGAGACCTTTATGAAGGATATGGAGCAACCTGAAGGATTTCAAGATCAAGGAGAAACTAACAAGGTTTGCAAATTAAGAAAATAGATATATGATTTGAAACAAGCTTCTAGATAATGGTACTTTAAGTTTGATGAGTTTTAACCTCTTTCGACTTCGTGGAAAACAAAGTTGAAGGATGTTTGTACTACAAAGTTAAGGGGAGTAAAGTTATCTTCCTATTATTGGTTAAGGGGAGCAAAGTTATCTTCCTATAATATGGATGATATATTGTTAGCATCAAATGACTTGACCATGTTGCATTAGGTTAAGTAACTTTTGGCCAAGAGTTTTGACATAAAGGATTTTGGTGAAACATCTTTTTTTCCTAGGCATTCAGATTCATCGGAATAGATCTCAACACTCTTTATGTAATATCCCACCCTCGAGGGGAAGGGTAAAATAGTAAATTGGCTAAGGGTGAGAGTGATTGGGACTAATTGAAAATTTTCCTGCATACTGTATTGGTGAATAGTGAATTTTTGCACATGAAAAATAACTGTACATGCATTCATGATTAT
>JANZXV010000001.1:4005159-4020627 GCA_027576455.1 Erythroxylum roigii | reverse complement strand
CGTCGGTGCAGCTGGAGTCGTCGGCGGTGAAGGGACACCAGAGGCGTGCTTGGGCACGGTGGCGGTTCCATCACCGATAGTCCAAGAGTTACAATTTTTTTAAAATTTTATGTTGTGTTGTTGCCTAATCCCGGGATGGAAGTAAGTAGATTGGGAAAATTCGAAACTAGTGGAATGGTTTGTGCCCTCAAAGGGGAAGAGAAACCGTCGGTGGCGTTGGGAGAACACAGCAGGGGAGTCGGGGATGAAGATAGCAAGGAGTCGGGGAAGAATAGGCTGAACTTGAAGGAGTTGGACAGAAATGTAAAAATAGGTTGAGGTATGTGCCGGAGACAAGGACACATTGTCCCTGTCCTCCCTTTTTGGAAGAGACAGAAAATTGTGTCCCTGTCCTCTGGAGACAGGGAAAAAAAGGAGGGAGACATCAACCAAATAGCACCGGGGGCAGGATTTATTGGTCTTGTCTACTGTCCCCGTAACCAAACACGGGGTTACACCCAAGAGACTCAAGTGTACTAAGTGAAATAAGGTTGCATTTCAAATCAGGAATGTGACGAATATTAGTGATGGCTTTAACAACACCATTATGAGTTTTAATATTGATTGTACCTTTCCCTACCACATCATATTGTACATTGTTCCCTATAAGGACAACACCCTTAGCAGTTTCATAGGTGGCAAACCAATCCCTGTGAGGACATGTATGAAAAATACAATCGGAGTCTAGGATCTATTCATCTTTAGATCGTTGTTCGTCGTGAAAAACCAAAAGAACATCACTTCTTAAACTAGAATCAACGACAATAGCCTCAGGGGTAGAATCAGATTGATTACCCTTGTTTTTACCTTCTTTTTTGAGTTTATTTTTCAATTTACAATAGTCCAAGGCCATGTGCCCGAGTTTCTTGCAATAGTTACATGTAATATTGGCATTTCTACCTCTAGAATTAGATTTATACTTCTCATGGCTCTTATTGCTCTCTCTTTTCTCAAAAGTTCTGCATTTAATCGTACCCTCAACCTCCTTCCCAATTAAAGCATTAAACTTTTCTTTAGATAGCAAAGCAGATTTAACTGCTTCTACAGAGAGAGTTTCATAATTATTATAAAGCATAATTTCTTTAAAGCGGTTATACGAATGAGGTAGTTAAATAACAATAAGCACTGCTTGATCCTCATCATCAATTTTAACATCAAGATTTTCCAAATCAATAATAATAGAATTAGATCAAGATGAGATGAGATGGGTGTACCTTTGGACATTTTAAGTCTAAAGAGACATTCTTTGAGACTAAGTTTGTTGTCCAAACTTTTCGTCATGTAAAGGGACTCCAATTTCAACCAAAATCCTGTAGCGATAGTCTTATAGATTACTTCTCGAAGCACTTCACTCATCAAGCATAAATGAATAGTGGATAAGGCTTTTTCTTCCAACTCTTCCCAATCCTCATTTGACATACTGGTAGGTTTCTTTGTCTTACCAGACAAAGCTTTCTTCAATCCATTTTGTGTGAGAACGACTTGCATCTAGACCTTCCAAATAGCAAAACTAATTTTTCCGTCGAACTTGTCGATGTAGAATTTGGTTAAAGGAGACATGGCGACAAGACTTGATTGACCAAAATAAACCTCTCTCTAATACCTATTTGTTGTGCTAGTAGTTGTGGAAGGAATGGAATCAATCAAGTAAATAAAGAAAAAACAATATAAGGATGCAAAGAATTTTTACGTGGGAAACCCGAGTGCTAGGAGAAAAACCCACGGGGCGTAGAGAGCCTGAAAATATACACTATGTTAAAGAAAGAAAAATTACAACTGTTTTTTCTCTCTCTCACAAATCCTAGGACTAATGAAGAGTACACCAATACGATGTTACAAAGGACCCCTAAAGGGTGTTTATATAGTAGTATAACCCTAGGGTGAGAAACCTATACAAAGTAGGAATCTACATAAAGTAGAAATCTTGAAGGCTTGGGTCATTATCCCAACAAATCTCCACCTTGACACAATATCAAAAATAGGAGCTCTCTTTGTCATAAGCCCCAAAGGGTGCTTAATTATCAAGAATACCGGCTAAGTTCAGACAATACTTGAAATTAGCAATAGGTAGTCGCTTGGTCAACACATATCTTCTACCACCTTGAGAAGCAACGCGAGAGGGACTCGATAGATCAAAATAAATATAAGCCAAAGTACCTTTGGTCCTACGAATCCCTGGGGAAGAGAAACTTTCTCTAGTTTATTTACCAAAGACACAATGTTCATAGAACTCTATATTACATGAACTCTGGCTCAATAGACCCCTCTTGCATAAGATTTGCATGCCTTTCTCACCCATATGGCCTAGGTAGTAATGCCATAACTTGGTAGTATCTTGGTGAGACTTAGGTGAGGCAACATCAGCAATACCAATAACAGTAGAGCCCTACAACACATAAAGAGTACCATGTCTTTTCCCTTTAAGGATTACAAGATTACCTCAAGACACCTTCATGACTCCACCTTTAGAGGAGTACCTACACCCAAGAGATTTAAGTGTACCAAGTGAAATAAGGTTGCGTTTCAAATTAGGAACGTGACAAACATTAGTGAGAGTTTAACAACACCATCATAAGTTTTAATATTGATTGTACCTTTCCCTACCATATCATACTGTGTATTGTTCCCCATAAGGACAACACCCTTAGCAGTTTCATGGTGGCAAACCAATCCCTACGAGGACATATATGAAAAATACAATTGGAGTCTAGGATCCATTCATCTTTGGATCGTTGTTCGCCTTGAACAACCAAAAGAACATTACTTCTTGAACTAGAATCAACCATAACAGCCTCGAAGGTAGAATCAAATACCAGTTTGTTGTGCTAGTAGTCACGGAAGCAATGAAATCAATCAAGTAAATAAAGAAAAAAAAGTAGAACGACATAAAGAATTTTATATGTGAAACTCAAGTGTCGGGAGAAAAACCCACGAGACGAAAACAACCCAACAATATGCACTATGTCAAAGAAAGAAAAATTACAACTATTTTTCTCTCCCCAGTCTATAATCCATCCAAAGAGACTATTCACTATATTAAATTTTTTTAAAATATTTATTTAAGAGACAATCCCAATTGAGTTAGTAGTACAGATTGAAAGTCGTTCCACCTGCCTAAAATAATGTTATTTTACTTTAACTTTTAAAATTATTATTTTAATTTTAAAATTTTAAACTGAAATATTAAAGCAACATTGTTTTAAAACGTTAAACTAAATTAATGTTATTTTATAAAAAGAAATCATGCACTTCAAAGAAGTTTAAGTCAACCTTTTAGAATTAAATTCAATCCAAAACTCAGATCAATTTTAACTTAATTTGTTGACTTTGTGCGATCTACCTAATAAAATCGAGTTAAATTTATCATTTCTACCTTTAAAAGAACTTACGAAAGAAAAAGAAACTATATAAGAACTCTCTTTTTTATTTATGTTAATTAAATTTCAAAGTAATAATAATAAAACAAAACTATTCATATGCATTTAAAATATATTTTATTAGGTACATATGATATAAATTTTGAACAATTTATCCCAGATGCCAATTACAAAACAATATGACAAGTGAGAATAGTATCTGAATTTATCACGAGGCATTCTGTTATCCTCCACGCAAATTTACAGGTCCAGTAACTCGGTAGACCAATATTAGCTTGATGACAAGGAACTAGAAATATAAATGAAAATCCGAGAACCGAGACACTAACATCATAAGAGTAAGGAAGATGTTTAAAATAATTCCATTTAGTATACAGATTAAACAAAATTCAACTATAAGCAACTAGAGTAACAAAATTAAACGAAGCTTGCCTCTGTTAACGCTATAGCAATTGGAAAAGGTCAAAATAGTGCCAATGCCACTAGAATCTCTCATCCCAAGAACTTCTCAAAAGCTTGACCTATTAATTGGATACACTGACCTTGGAGTTAAAGTTTTTCCTCTACATTAGGTCAGTTTTGTCATTAGGGTAAGCTCTCTTTTCTTAGCATCACCCCACTTTGCTGTTGAAGTTTTTCCCTATACTTGCCGAAGGAAGAATAAAAAAGGCTCGAAGTTCTGGCATATTAGTACAAAGAATGTGTCCTGTTTCACTAATTTCATTCTAAAATACAATGTTTACTTCCTTTTCATTCATCTCATATACATGATCTCTTGCGTCAGTAAGAGCGCTCTGCACGGTAAAAATAATTTCATTCAATTACAGAACATAAAGTTCCAAGTTAGAAAATAAACAGGATACATGGAGGGACATTATTACCTGTCCAAACTTTGTCAGGAAATTATTTGCAAGATTTAAGGACGTAATCTTTACATCTTCGTTTGCCTTGAGCGCTTGAGCAATAGCAAAAGCCCCATCATCCTGCACAGAGAACTAACATGAGATAAAGCAAGACACTGATAGTGAAAGCAAATATTTTTAGGACATTGGAAACTGCACTGAAAGCAAGTTGAAAGAGCAGTTCTTTACTCTAATTTCATTGAAGCCCAAGTCAAGTTCAGTTAGAACTTCATTGACCACTTTTAAGCTACGAGCCAGGCAGACAGCACCCTGAAGATATTTCATGCAGAAGGAAAGATAAAGTTCAAATGCCCAGTGATCATAAATCAAGAGATATCACAATATATAGGGTACAAACTTCATCTCTAAGTCCATTTCCTCGCAAGTCCAGCACTGATATTGTATTGTTGTACTTTAGAGTATCAGCAATGTATTCGGTGCCCTTTGCTCCTATCTGCAAAGAGTTTACATGGCACATTAAGAAAACTATTTTGATATAAGGGTTTTAAGAAGGGTGATCATCTAATGGATTTACCTGACACCAACCAAGCTTTAAGGTTTTTATGTTCCCATGAAACTTTAGTACTTCAGATAATGCCTTGGCTCCATCTGGTCCAATGGGATTATAACCAACTTCCAGCTGTGTGAGAGAGTAAATTTATGATTTCAATGCATCATGCAGTGGCACAGGAAGTAAATGGTCCGGAACAGTTCTATACCATCACAAGACAAAAGACTAAAGGACATAATAGATATCATGGTCAGGACTCACTGTTGTGACAACAGAATTATCTTTTAACGCTTGAGCAATTTCGCTGATCCCCTTTGCACGTATGTTATTTCCACCCTGCACAGCCCCCATGAATTTTTTCATAAAAAACTCTTCAAAACTAATTAAATTAACAAAAAAGTGTTTTGATCAATCAATGTCTTCTGACCAAGTCAATGATTGTTATACTCCGGTTTTCCTTCAAAGCAAGAGCAATTCTTTCAGCACCCTGAAAATTTGTGAATGGCAAGTCCATGTTTAACATCTTTTCCAACCAACTCAGATAAAATTGAGCAAGACAATTTACAGACAAATTGGATTACCATTCATCAGGTGTTACCTCATCAGCTATGTCATTCATATACATATTCAACCAAAACAAGCTCTTGCTCTTCTTGATATATTCAGCAACATGAAAGGCACCCCTAGCACTAATAGAGTTGTTGCCGATGTCAAGATGGGTAAGCTTTGCTGAAGAAACAAGATGAAATTCAGCTTCATGAAATGCACTCAAGTGTTGTTTAGATTGATTGAATAATGGCCACTGACATGGCAATGCACATACCTTTACTTGAAGCTAGACCGGACATTAAGGCACAAATTCCTTCATCTCCAATAGAGTTACCTTGTAAGTGAAGTTCCTGGTGAGAACAATGTGAAGAATTATCCCATCACTACAAATCATGATGTATGATTTCGAAACAAGCATCAATCATAAAGACAAGCATTTCTCACTTGTGATTACTACAAGTGCCTTGCTTTAATTAATCTAGCTGAGAAATGATTCAGTTGCTTCATACAAGTTCACCTAATAGCAAAATCTTTTGTGGAGATAAAATAACATCTTCAATTCATCAAAAACAACTGAGAACAGGCAGTTATATTGCACATGCAATCGATTTGTTTACTCAGGAGCACTCCAAGATGTCGGATGGCCATCCCTATTTTGCTTATTAGCTCATAAATGTATATCACCACAGGTGACAGATCAAAAACAAAAACTGCTGAACGAAGAAGTCAGATTTGCAAACTGGATGAAGGATAGAAACATAGGATCTATCAACAATCACTAAAATTGGGCATGGATATATATTCACTAGATATGATCGGATATCATGAGGTGGAGAATGTGATCAACGAACAAGTTCCTGACAAGTTGGCTGGGTTTGGAACCACCGTGTAATTGTCAATTTCATAGTCCAAAAACAGATAATAAATGAAATAAAAATAATTGCTCAAATAATCTGTAGATAACGATGGCAAATCCTTGGGAAAAAAAGAACTTGGAGGAAATACAGGATAAAATACAAAGAGAGTAAATGTGCTATGATAGAGAGTAAATGTGTTATTTACCCGTAACGACTTGTGTCCCTCAAGCCCTTTTCCGAAAGCATTAGCTCCCAAAGCACCACCATAATTTCCACTAAAAATTAAAGGAGGGCTAGTTAGCTTTCTAAAAGTAAGATAAAGAAATGCACTATTGGATAAATCTATATCCAAAGCTGGTACCAAGATCCACCATAAAGACAGTGGTTTCTGTATACAACTATAAGCATTGATACGTTGTTCAATCCAAAAAGAAGAAGTGGGAAGTATAATGAAAGATGCAATAAACAACTACTACTCACTTCAGATATATACTCCTTATAGTGTTATTCTCCAAAAGTGATCCAGCAAGACTTGTGAACCCCTACTTCCATTTCCAGCATGAATGCACCAAAGGTTTTGTTTTAGCTAATTCAGGTTAATCAAGCAACAAACTTGGAAAACATTTAGTCGCAAAAGCTTACAGAATAGTCAATCATGTTATTATTAAGTTCAATCACATGCAAGGTGGAATTCTTCTTCAACAGATCTGCAATAGCCCTTGCACCCTGCACATTAAATAAGGCACAAGTAAGGTACTTGCCACCAATATATGCCTCAAATATATGGCATCATCATACACTAGTTTCAACTGAAACTAGCTGACCTCATCACCCAAGCCAGTACTGTTTAGTTGCAGCTTCTCAATACCATTATTATAGGCCAACGTATCACAAAGATTCTGTTGATAAAAAAATGTTACACAATATATAAGCCAGACTGCAATAGTGTGTAAAACAAGCAGCATTAAACTAAAGATTGATAGAAGAAGAAGAGAGAATTTAAACCTGATATAGAATATCATATCAGCATGGAATGCATTTCATATGGACACCAAAGACTAATATAGACCAAGACAAAAACAGGCAGTGTTTAAATTTTACCATGCTCACTCTTAGTTCAGTTGCAGTGTCACAGGTCAGATATTGCCTACAACAAACATATTCACTCATCTCTACATTCTCGTCAGCTATCAGATGTTATGCATGCTGTTCATGAGCATTGGTCAAGTTATAGATAGTAATTGAAACTCATGAAAAGTAGGCACGTAAAGTTTAGTTTTTAGTATTCTGAAAAAGGAAATTCCTTGAACAAAAACGTGAATGTATATAAGTCACTTTCATCCCTAACTGAAAAATGATGTAAGCTAATGGTAAGTATTTGTCTACTTAGTTGGCAATGCTAAAGTTGTCGCCTTACCTTGGCTCCTTCATCTCCAATAGGATTTCCAGATATATTCAGTGTCTTCAACATTATGTTCGATTGAAGAACACGATCAAAGGCTTTTACTCCTTCAGCAGTTATTCCATTAGCTGCAAAACTCACTTCCTCTAGTGTCTGGAAAACATACAAATCTACATTCAGTAAACTAAAAAACGGTATCATAAAATCTAGTTCCGATTTAATACAAATAATCTTTTTCTAGAGAGTATAGCCATACATATAGCAATAACAAGACACTGGAAACAAAGAGAATGAAAACATGGTAAATAGGCTAGCTCTGATAATTAGTTGAACTCCACCTGATTATAAGCCAAGCTCTCAGCAAGGAAAAATAATCCCTCATCTCCAAAGTTGCATCCTGGTACATATTTTATAGGTCAAAGTTACACCAAAGAACAGGAATCCTGAGGAAAAGAAAATAAAACAGGAATCCTGGTACATCCCTCTCTTTCTTCTCTCTCCCTTTCTCCTTTCTTCTGTTGCATAAACCAATATAGACAACTTACCTGACATGTCAACACTTTGGAATGATCTTAATTCTTTGGAAAATTCATTGAGCTTCTGCTTGGATTCTCGATCAACCTTTGCAGTGAGACCCGATAGTAAATTTGTACCTGCAGCAAAGGAAAAACTCATTCCTTTTGCAGGAGACGTGTTTTCTATTGATTTGGTCCTTGGAGGCTTTGGCATAAGAAGCTTCTCCACCACCTTCCACAAAACTGTCAGCTGAAGACATCAAATTAGTGCCATAATTAAGAGAAGGGAAAAGTAAGCTGAGTTGAATCTTTCAAGCTTATGACAAAAACCTGAAACTTTGCTCAGATTCTCACAATGATAAAGGATGCTGCCAAAAACATAACAGAAAAAGTTCAAGGGGCCTAATCAAAGCTAAGTGGTCAATGGATTATGATGGCTGCAATGAAATACAGCAGATGAACAGTCTTCAACATTATAAGGGCCAATCTATTACCCTAAGTTTTGATTTATATTTCTGTCTCTGAGTGTAGGTAGCCAAAAGATGTCTTCACCATGTCAAAGCACAAACTTTGAACTTCAAATGCTATAATTAGTGCAATGATACGAGTGAAAAGCTCTTAATTTAGTTTGCACATTCATCTCATTCACCAGCTGAAGAAAACAGGTCTCCATTACAAAATTCAAAAATAGCATAAGCATTTCTAGGAATTAGATCATCTTGCTAATTAGTACTAAGTCAAATTACGTTTAACCTCCACTCTGTCAGATTGCTGCAAGAATCATTATTGCCAAATTACTGACATTCCCTCCATTTTACTGAAAGAACATGAACAATTCTAAGTACTTTCAATTCATATTCCTAAAAAAGTTTGAAATTTTCACAAATTTCCAAGAATTCTAAGGACCTACAACTACACAACAAATTCAATTTCCAATCAATACCGATCCTAACCATTAAAACATGTTCATACCGAAAGTAACCGAAACAAAAACGCCGGCGGGAACCACGAACGACGCAATCTTCTGGACTGGAGCATTACTAAAAGGACTCTCCCCCTGAGATTGCCTGTACACTCTCCGGCCACTCCCCGACCGCCGCGCATTTCCTTCAGCAGCAGCATTTACCACCAAACTAGTCCTCCCCCGAGCACTGGACACAGTCGTAGGAAGTGAAGGCAGTCCACCAAGCGCATGATAGGGTGAGGCCAAAGCTTTCCATTGAAGTTTTCGAAAGCGAACCGAAGGTGGAACCTGGGGAATTGAAGGAAACGGGAGTTGTAGAAAGAAAGAGGAAAATGAAAGCAAGTAACGTGAGGAAACACAAACCCTAGGATGCGAGTAGAGTGCGACCGTGGAAGTGAAGCCCATAGGTGAGCTTGAGCTTGATTCAGTTGGTCTTATCCTCAGTGTTGACTTCTTCAGTTCTTCTAAACAAAAAAAGAAAGAGAGTGGTGGCGGTGATGGAGATATAAGCGGCGGCTCTCAGTTTCCGGTATGTTCCAAAACCGGGCTATTGCCATTGTTTTTAAGCCCAGTCCAAAGCGAAGATTATGATTGGTTCTGGCCTGATTCTTAGGATTGGCCCAATTCTTAGATTTAGTGTTGTTTCAGACCCCAGATTCAGGGTCGGTTCGGAGTTCAACTTCTTGGTTTTATATATTTTGTTTTTTTTTTGTAAAAGGAAAACAACAAAGAAAATTACAACACGATTCTCGAGAAACACAACCCTGACAAATCCTCAAGGAGGAGTAAGTGGCACCCTATGGGTGTAGAAGTTAACAAATGGACGCCTAAATCAAAATGCGCGGCATAAGTCGCAAGCCAGTCGACACATCTATTACCCTCTCGGAAGATATGCCGATGAGTAATAGTCCAATTGCAAGCAAATAACTCGTGATTCCCCAAGACTAATGGGTTGGGCGTTCGAGAGCGAATGTCTGCGGAAGATAGGAGCGCGATCGCCTTTGTAGAATCGACTTCCAACTCGATCCGGCGGTATCCCAGATCTCACGAAAGATTCAGGCCTGAAAAGACTCCCCAGAGCTCTGCAGTCAAAGCTGAGCACCATCCGAGGTTATGTGTGAAGCTTTTAATCCAGTTGTCTGCACTATCCTGTAACAGTCCCCTGACTGAGGCTGAGGACGCAGAGAGGTTGCAGGCATCATCAGTGTTCAACTTGACCCAACCAGGCGGAGGTTTGGTTCAATCGATAAATCTGTCTGGTCAAAGCCGAGCTGCAGGACATGGGTGACGGGTCCTCTCGGCGGCCTGCTGCACCTGACCTGCATAAGACAAAATAGGAGAAGAGGGTGAGTTAGGCCAGTGAAACTAATCCTCAAAGATGGACGAGTTACGCCATTTCTAGAGGAACCAACAAGTAATGCCAAAAATAAGCGGCTAGTCTTGGCCGAGAACCCGTCGGTGGTGCTGGAGGTTAGTTGCGATCCAAGCGGGGGTAGACATAGTGAAAAAATCGGGAGAAAGAAGGTGTGGCGGGAAGGCTTGCCACACATGTCTGGATCAGGCACAATCCCGCATGACATGGAGCGAGGATTCAAGTAAATAACAATGGGGACAACTGGGGTCTGTAGTAAGGTGCTTTCGAACACGTTGCTTCTTAGTAAGCAATCGATCGTGAGCAAGGAGCCATAAGAAGGATCGGATGCATTGTGGGCCGTTCCACTTCCAGATTTCCTTCCAAAGAACACAGGAGGAGTTGTCATCATGACCCATGATCATGGAATAAGTGGAGGCGACGGTGAACAGTCCTGAAGCAGAACGACCCCAGATCAACTTATCTGGGCCGAGGAAGTCGGTAGGGGGAAACACTCCAGCTATGGGCCAACCTATAGACGACGGGAGGTATTGTTGAAAAGCTGCCCAATCCCAAGCCCTATCGTTGGTCACAAAGTGTTGCACCGTAAGGTTGTGGCCACTATCCGGGGGAGGGGTCGTGACATGGGATAAAAGTGGCCCAACACTCGGAAGCCAAGGGTCAGTCCAAAACCTCGTACTAGTGCCATCGCCTATTATCCATTGCAGACCTTGCAGGACGATGTGCCACGTCACCTTGATGCTCCGCCATATCATGGAGCCCCTTTTTGACTTAAACGAAGTGGGGAGATGGTTGACATCAAAATGATACTTAGCATGAAGAACCTTGACCCAAAGGGCGTTTTGGTTATCAGGGATGTAGCATCTCACCTCCGCAAGACCCGAACCCGACATCGATGGTGATATCCGAGTCCGTGCCCGCGAAGGTAGCATGCTAAACTAGTCAATCACTCACATATCGGTATAATTTTTTTTGAAACACTAACTTTACGGAAATCCATTTTCAGTTTGGGCCAAATAAAGTTAAAATTCGATAGTGCATTGTTTTCAATGCAGTACAATCAAAACCGTTTCACTGATCAATTAGGGCCCAATTTCAGTAATAACCCTTTTTCAATTACAGAACAATACGCTTTGGGCCATTGGGGCCCATTTCAATACACATAACATTCCTTAACATTTCCCATTGATATATAGCAATACTCGCATTTAATCAATCCCAATTACAAATTTATTACAAAGATTCCCATTCTGTATCACTTAATACAGATCGAAAAATACAAATACAGATTTCACAGAAATTGCGGAAAACACTCTATACAAAAGCCTAATGCAGACACGGACTGATCCCAACCTCTAACTGTCCCTTGTGAGCAGTAAGTCTACTCCCGTTGCATAACGGGGTATTCTTCTGAGTCCTGAAAAACAGGTGCAAATTTTGGGTGAGTTTTGCGAACTCAGTGAGTGACCATCATCGATGGTTCACCCAGTCACCCAACATATAATGCAATCACGGTTACATGACACATTTCACATTCACTATTACGCTGCACATTCATTTGCAACACAGTTTCACATGCAATACTATTTCACATTTTCATTGTGTCAATACAGTTTCATAGTCAATTCAATACAATCAAATCAATCATTCCCATTCAATACATTCAATTCAATCATACCCATTCAATACAATCAATTCAACCATTCCCATTCAATACAATCAATTCAATCATTCCCATTTATGCATATGTGCATGAGACCCACTTTCCATTTATTACTTTGTTGTGACCGAGTGTCTAAACTGTCCCGTACCCATTGGATATCGGGCTCATTGAAACTGTCCCATATAGGGCTCATTGATCGTTGAGCTTGTAGCTCTAATAACTGTCCCATATAGGGCTCATTGTCGTTGAGCCTGAGGCTCTGAATCAGTATCTGAGCACGAAGCTCTTTTCAGTCGTTGAGCTTTAAGCTCTAATCGTTGACTACTCTGGTCACAACTTCCATTATATCTCATGTATTCATGCAATGGACTGCCTTATGCCTATTTGCATGCACTCATTCAATCATACTTACTATCATCGGACCGTAGTCCGGCGTTTGACATCTCATTAAGAAGTCACATTATGCAGGCAAGACAATTTAACAATCTCAGTATATACACTTAGGTCATCCCATTCACATTCAAGGAGCACTTCAATAATGCAATTTCCAGTATACATTCATCGGACCTCCTGTCCGGAACCCATATTCAATCACATTCAATAAACCAATCAATACTCATTCAATTTATAACAGAAACAATAAACCAATAAATAAGACCATCTAGGTCTACTCACAGTACACTCCAGATGCATTGGTTGCCAATTTCTGGAAACGTCTGAATGCGGACGTTTGTCCTGCACAGCCAATTTAGGCAATATGCACAATACACATACATTAATCCCTTTGCACAGAAATTCCCATTTATGCACAAATATAGAACAAGTACAATGCAGGTTCATGACTATTCCCGGGTCTCATCTCACAAAATACATTATAAAACCATTCCCATAATGAAACTCATCGAAGTATAACTTATACTTAGGTTTATGCTTCACTAAACCCATTAAAATCTCCATTTCTGTCTCATTGTCTCACTATCGGCATTTTCCGCCTTACACTTTCGAGTTTACGATTCACATGCAATCAGAAAGTGAAACTAATATCATTAGGTCATACTTTATTCTAGAAACATGATCCCCTATGTTTTATGATCCATTGCCACCAAAATCGCTGAATTCGGCTTAGTATTGTGGGAGATATACCTCACACACTTTCAGATTATCCTTAAGTACTATACCCGATTTCCGTCAACAATTTGAATAGCTTCGGGATTGAATCACAATAGCTTCTTTATATGATTAGTAGCCCCTTTAGCTTAACTTTACTCCAAAACAAGAATCATCCCATTTGGAATCCTATAGGTCCAGATATAAGCAAAACATTGAAGTCTGATCCGAAACTACTCTCATTGACACTGTTCCAACAGACCGCCAAACTTTGTTTTGATCAATCTCTTTCAATTCAACTCCAATTAATACCAATTTTTGTGGAGATGTAGCAAAATGTGTAATGAAACTACTTCCATAAGAATCAAGTCATTTGAAGGTCAGTCGAAGGAGTTATGGTCAAAATAAGCAACCATGTTCATGCTTGATTTCCAATTTGACCTAGTTTGGCGCGACTGCCATAACGTTCTCTACACAACTCGGATTTCTTTCGTTCTTCTGCCATTTTAAAGAAGACATCAAGATCTACAACTCTTATTAGAGGCCTCAAAGCAAGATTCTGCCTCAAAATAGGTCACAAAAGCGATGTACATTAAGTTAACCTAGTCTGTCCGTTAAACGGACAGGCATGTCCGTCTAACGGACATGCATCGACCAAACACTCCAATTTCACCCGAGACAGTCCGTTAAACGGACACCAATGTCCGCCAAACGGACATGCACTGCCCCTAGGGTGTTTTTACACCCGAACCAGTCCGTTAAACGGACACCCATGTCCGTTTAACGGACACACACCCCACAAGCATTCTTTCAACCCTCTTTCAAGCTTCCAACACCTATTCTATCATCAAATACATCCATAATCTTATCAAATTCATTTCTTTGAACATCAAACCACTTCATAACCATACAAATATCCATCCAATTGCATTAAATCCTAAATTCACCTCTCCTTTCATTCATCATTCACAACATTATCTAGCTTTTCACATTTTCCATTCACTTTTCATATCGTACCTTACTTCTACATTTTAAACACTTCCATCTCAACCATCATTTGTTCAAAATGACAAAAACCATTTATACACAAGTCATATCCCTCATTGCATCAAAACAATCAAATGAAATATATCCATTCATTCACAATCATATCAACAATCAAGTTCCCATTTGGAACTAACAACACAAGCAAATCAAACTAGACCATTGGAATTCACTCTACAATCAAGCTAAAAACCAAATTTCCAGATTTTTACCTATATTCAAGCTTAGCATCAAATTCATCTATAGCACTTCCATTCCTTCATTCATCAAGCAATATTCAATTCAAGTCAAGCTATCCTCTACAAACAACTTATGATCCATCATTAACACCATCAAACAAGGCATAGTCATACATAGACTCTCATCAAATCCCTACTTACACACTTCATTCAATTTCTTCCATGCATAAGACTTAACATACCTACTCAAAACACAATATAAACATTGATAAGCATCAACCAAAACACATACATAAGCATTCAACAATATGAACAAATCCTCATGTCTAACCTCAATTATGCAAGATTCAAGACATAAAGCATGGAACTTACTTGATCAAGTCACTAACTCTTCTAATCTTCAAGGAAAATTCCAAGACCTAGGTTCAATCATCATCATCGACCACCATCTTTCAAAGGTGAGAAAAATCACTTTTGTGTGGAGAGGAAAGAAGAACAAGTAAGGAGGAAATGATACCTAAGCTTTGAGTGACCAAACTTCCAAAAGAAGGAGGATGAAGGTAGTGCACGAAAAAGAGAAGGAAAAGAGCCAAAAAATTCACCTCCAAGGACTATGAAGAGTGAGCAACGTATGGAGCAAGAAGGAGGCTTAATGTAGAAGTAATTTTAGGTCAAAAGGAAGTAAATACATGGCTCTAATTATGCCATGTGTCAAGCTTCTATTTGTTCCTTCTAATTAATCAATTTTAACCCAAATTCCAACACTTAACACTTGTCCAATAATCCCTATAGCCATATGTCCATAATCCAATGCCCTTGATAATAAATTCTACTACCATTGACCAATTGGTCTGCCGCCTGACATTTTTCCTAGTCCGGGATTTAACTCCGAAAAATTTGAGAAAAATTTTCTAAAATCTTCCAAAATTAGAAAATCATTATTGACACTTTCCAAATAATTTTTCAAGATCAATAACCCATAATTCT
>JANZXV010000001.1:3970607-3985275 GCA_027576455.1 Erythroxylum roigii | reverse complement strand
AACACCGATTAATTTTATTTCATAAACTTTACACGCACTCTCTGTGGGATCGACCTAGACTTGCCACTGCTACAGTATTAGTCTAGTTAATTAATTTTGACTAGCGTTACGACGCGCGGTCAGTTAATATGTCTCCACCCTTCAATAATAGTGACTTTCATACCTTCTGCATTGTCCTGTCCGTTGATGTGTATAATCCGTGGTCTGAACGAAACCTTCAAACCTTCCGCAATGAAGCCTCGAATATAGGGAGTTTTACCTCGCGGGTGATCTTACAAGTTATGGAGCACCTCTGCTTAAACACTAAGGGAAGGTAATTGTGTGTGTATTTAGTTTATTTTTATTCATATTGATAAAAATGCAGGTTCAGGGACATCTCAGCGATATCGAGGAGGATGTTTATACTTCCTTCCCATCGATAATAGGCAGGTCAATAGGAGGAGATCTATTTCTTACGAAGGTCCTGCCTAGATAGGTATAAGCGCAGAAGGCAACCTTGATCGTAGACAAGGAAATAGAAGGACTTTCTCATTTTTTCTAGATGAGTTCTGCTAATTGTGGTTTTTTGGCATTATGGTTGGATTATAATTGCTGGTCATTGTGTGTTGTGCTCATGCCTGCTGGTGAATTTCTGTAACAGGGTAGTGGATTTAGTTTTCTTAGGCTTCTCGATAGGCAGGTTGTGACCACGCTTTGCTCACGGTTCCTATGTATATGTCTTATGTTAGCCCTTTTGGTAGGTTAGAGATTTTTCCGGAAATCAATAGCTATGTATATATCATTTTCTTACTTGTATAAACGCTTTTGCTGATTTACTAAAAAAAAAGTTAGGGATGTCTTTGGACAGGTCTAATATCAAGGTGGTTCTAATCTAGGTGCTGGTATGTATAGATGGAAGCACTCCCACTTTAAATAAGATAGGATATGTAAGGGTTTGCATAGAGGTGGAGACATCTAAAGAGCTCCTATACACTATTAATGTAATGAGATTGAATGAATATGAAAATTTGCATGAAGATGAAGTTCTTATCACTTACTACTGGAAGCCTTCAAACGCAAAGGGAAAATGATATAGGCGCCTCCTAGAAAGACCTTCACAAAAGGGAACCAAGAAGAACTATTAGGGAACTCTCTAAGGATATAGTCCCAAGTCCCCCCAACTAGGAAAGAATGGAACTGATTGATTCTCAAATCAGTAAGCAAATTGACACATAGCAGACTTCCACCTCATATAGAGAACAAAAGGATTCCCACCTTTGAAGAGCATCCTGAATGTGAAGGTGTTTCCTTTGAAGTAATCAACATTATTAAAGCCAATGAGTTGGTGTACAAACTCAACTCTCAAAACTAAGCTCTTTTGAGTAGAGAGCACAAATAAAACGGAACTTTCTCCTTTACCTAAAAGAAATAATATAAAAAAGGAGAAAACCCCAACTGTATCCTTAGAAAAAAAATCAGTCCTGAAGAGCACTAAGGAAAATAAACCTCTAATTATTGGTTTAACATAAGGAGATTAGGTAGGAAAACTAAATATAAGGGAGTTAGGAATCTTTGTAACTCCTCTAAATGACTGTGGTTACTTGGAATGGAAAAAGCATTAATAATGCTAACAAATAGTAAGTTTTGTTCAACTATTTAAAATTAATAAAGCCTATAATTATAGGCCTTTTGGAGACAAAATTAAAGGAAGATAAATGTAGGAGACTCTAGTTTTATCCTATCAATTAGGAAGTCTCACTAATCATAGAGCACACCACAATGGTAGGATAGTAGTGGCATATAAACATGAAATGATAAGGTTTCAAAATTCACTATAACTGATCAAATAATGCACTTTTATATGTAGCTTAAACAATGCAAAAGGACATTATGTATCAGCCTCAATTATGTTGACAATTTAGCTTTTCAAAAATCCTTTCTTAGGAGAAATTTGGAGCAATTAAGATCTAACATTTCAATCCTCGGAATTCTCTTTAAACACTTTAATTACACTCTCCTCGCATCTAAAACTCAAGGAGGTATGATCATGAGGTTCCCTTGCAACAATTTCAGATCATGCTTAAACAACATTAAGGTTACTGACCTCACTTATAAAGAAGCAATATTTACTTAGAATAATAAGCAACAAGGGAGGTGGTCTGTAAGGAGAAAGCGTGATAAGGCTTTGGAAAACGAATTGTGGCTTCAAGAATTTCCTAATAGTAAGACCATATTTAAGAATCCACTAACCTCTAATCACTCAATAATTGATGTTTATAATCTAACTAAGGTTAGAAGAAGAGTCGCCCAATTTAGATTTTTCAACTACAATTCTAAGCTAGAAGGGTTTTAGGAGACAATTAGAGAATGAACGGGAAGAGAAATAACAAGTCATAAACAATTCAAATGTGTAAGGAAAAAAAGTTTAGACATCAATATGAAAAAGTTGTCTTTTTATAGATCTCAACTTGAACTTTACAAATATCCTTTATATAAGTTAAAAATTAAGGATGAAAAGCTTGCTCTTAACCAATACATCATTGACCTAAAAGCTAAAATCTCTCTTCTTAAGTAGAAAGAAATAGTGAATTGGATGTGAGATGGTGAAAGGGATATAACATTTTTATTAAGGTGATGCTTGCCAGAAGGAATTCTAAAAAAATCACTAATATATGCAATGAATAAGTGGTAAGGATATAGGAGAAGGAAGAACTTAAGGAAGAAGTTTAAAAATACTTTCAAGGCACATTAGGATCATCCAACTCTAGTACTTCTTCAGTTTCCCTTCTCAATATCTTTATTAATCAAACTCTCTTTGTTGATCAAATAGAAAGCCTAATTAGGCCTATCTAAGAAAAGGAAGTGGAATATGATTTGGAGAGCCTCAACCCCAAGAAAGCATTAAGGCCAGATAGACTTAAATGGTTGCTTTTTCAAATAATCTTGGACCTTGGTAAAATTGCTTGTCATAAGTGAAATAGTGAAATTCTTCAATTCGGTAAAGCTACTTTGAGAGCTCAATAAGACAAACATTTTTTTGTTCCTAAGGTCCCAAATCCTAGCTCCCTTATGGAATACAAGTCTATTATCTGCTGTAATATCCTCTACAAAGTGATCTTTAAAATTCATATAAAAAATGTAAGAATTTTCGACCTCAATAATTAGCAAATCACAAGGTGCTTATGTGAGTGGAAGGTGTAAGAGATAACATCTTATTAACATAGGAGTTGATAGTGGTAGATTGCATAATATTTTAGTGTATAGTTTAGTATGTGTTTAGTTGTTAAATTGAATAATTAGTTCATGTTTAGGGTAGGATTGTGTTGTTTAGTTAGACATTTATGTTATGAGTTTTTATGGGTTAGAGTATGCCATTGAGCTTAAATTTTATCTATATGAGGTGCCTTGATGTGTTTATTAGTGTTTCAGATCAATTATGGAAGAACGAAGGAGAATCGGAGGAAGCTCGAAACAAAACCCAGAGGCACAATCATGGCCAATGTGCCACGATCGCGACAAAAGCAACATGAAGGAACCGCGATCGTGGCATCGTCTGCCAAAATCGTGACATAAGGTAAATGTCAAAGCCACGATCATGGCCTACACGACAGATAGCAAGCATCGACTTACCAAACTTAATTTTTGGGGGCATTTCGGACTTTTTGAGCTCGCCCAGGAAATCCCCAGAGTTACCCTAATTGGAAAACAATATAAAAGGAAAAGAAAAGATAAAAGGGAGTTTACATTTTGCCACTTAGGGAAAAAGCTTCAAGAAGAGAGAAGAAGAAGATAGAGAAGAGGAAGAAGAGGAGAGGGCTTCCGACGTTGCTGCCTTCCTGAGTTATCCTGGTCCTATCCAAGTGACGTTCTGTTCGTCTTTGTCATTTTCTTCATTGAATGTGTAAGATGAATATGATTATGTTTATGGGTTGTGGATTGATGATGATGTTCTAACTTTTCTTTAGGGATTTAAACTTGATTCAATGTTAATATAGTCATTTTGTGTTATTTCGACTGGACGTTATGATTAATTGCTGTAATTTCACGTTTTGGTAATAAATCGAGAGAGTGAATCGAACACAAAATGATTAGGTTGTTTAATGGGAGTTAAATAATCACACAATTAAGCAAACCAGTAATTGTACGGAGAGAGATCCAGAGTGAGACCCGGTAGTTTATTAGAAAGCTTAAGAACTGATTAGGTTGTGAGCTAATAGATAATCGAAAGATTACAAATTCGATAACTTGACTTAATTAAGGTTTATTAATTAGGGTTTAGTGATTATAACTCGAGAGAGAGTAATCCACTTTACGATAGTCTAGAACCGACACCACAATAACACAAAAGTGATTAGGTTAGCATTGATGATAGGATAAATCCCTCTCTTATAATTTGCTAAATTTTCTTGTGTGATTTCCCATTGTGAATTTGATGTTGCTCAATATTCAATTTCTTGCGTTAATTTCACAAATTAATTTTCTGTCGCTCAGCTTCTTGTGTTTACTTTTCTGTTCAATTTTATTTTCATTTTATTAAATTTTCTAGCCTTAGATAAATTAGGATTAGATTAATTCACAACTCCTCGTGGGATCGACACCTTTGATACTATAAGTTATGATCTGTATACTTGTGAATATTGGGGGTTTTACATTAGATAAAGCTTGCTCAATAGGAGCTTCTTAAAGGTTACCAAAAGAAATCCTCCACAAAGAATAATATCATAAATATTGAATTTAATAAGGAATTTAATGCAATTAACTAGAACTTCATTATTTATTCTCTCCATGCTTTTAGCTTTCCATGCAAATTTATAACTTGGATTCAATAATTCATTACCACTACCTCGTTCAGATTCTATTGAACGGTGAACAAACCATGCTATTTGAAGGAAATAAGGTTGTATGGTAGGGAGATCCTATCTCTTCTTACCTATTCTCATTCTACATTGAGGATCTTATCAGGCTCACTGATTCTAACTTTTCTAAAAGCCCATTATTCAAATATCAAAACAAATGTAGCAAGCTTAAACTATTCAATTTGACATTTATTGATGATATCTTAATGTTTTGCAAAGCTGGACCTTCCTTTATCAAAGTGCTAGTGAATTCTATTAACATTTCCAAAAAATTATTATGTTTAGTCATCAATCTAAACAAAATGTTTATCATGATCTCTATAATTGTTGTCCCTCTTAGCTAACAACTCTAAGCCTATCAAGTATAAAGCTTAGGGATCCCTCCTTCACCTGCTTGGGGGTCCCAATCATAACTAAAAAACCTTCATATGTAGATTGCCAACCTTTATATTATATGATACAAAAAAGAATGAGAAATTAGACCAATAAAAGCCTATCCTACGCTGGTAGGCTTAGGGGTGGCAGTTAAGATTGGGCTTGACCTGACTTGAAATTAATGGGCACAACTCGATTTGACTTGGCTTCGAGCCTGACCTAGGTTTTTTCTTTTGGAAAATTTAGGTTGGTTTGAAGCCTAAAAGTTTTAGGAAAATGATGTCATTATTATCTATTTTTAATGGGTTCATTAAAAAAAATCCCAAACTTTTGTCAAATTTTCAATTATAGCCTAAACTTTAAAAATGAGTAATAAAATGCTTGAACTTTCAAAATTTTTTTCAATTCTAGCCAGAAGTTAGTGCCATCATTATCTTTGCTGACGTAACAATGTCATGCGTACAGGGACCCTCATTAATAAGACACTTCAGCAGTGGCTAAGATTCAAAACCCTGATTAGTTAAATGACATCATTTAATTAGTTTAGAAGACATCATGTTATGTTGAAGTGATATAACCCTTTTTCTTCTTCAGTTTATAGAACCCATCGAATCCAAAACTTCATTCAGTCAATCATTGTTTGTCTCACATCATTCGATTCATAGATTGTCATCAAAACAACAACATTGAAAGCCTCCATTAACGAGCTTGAAAACAATTCCCAGATTACAAAGAGAAGAAACCCTACTATTCCTTTGGTTTATGCATATAGACTATACTAAACCCACACACGTGGCTAACTATAACCTCCCTCAATGAACAAGAATACTATTTCTAGTAGAAACCAGAGAGTCTACCGTAAAAAACATCACAAAAGAAAGGAAGTAGTAATACTAGTAGAAGAAGATGATGATGATTTTGAGAACACAAGTCATCCAACAATTATGTCGTTGACCTTTTATGATCCATTGTCAATCCCCGTAATTTCTGCCATTGCAAATTGCTTTAATCCGACAAAAAAGACATATTTTTTCCATAAACAATTCAATCAATTTTCTAATAGATCTCTAACATCCTTGTACTCTTTGATTTAAGCCAAAGTGGATCCCTACCTCCTGAATTCTCGGCCCATCCATCCGTCGATAACTGCCTATTGGGAGGCAAATTGAAGAATGACAGACCTCCTGAACCAGCTTCAGGGAAAGGGTTATTTCCAACACTAGCACCTCCACCTCCTCCACTATCACCACTCTGCATCTGCAATTGCTCAGCCTCGTCCAAAGGAAGTCACTCATATGCAATGTTGGTAAATGACGATGCAATCACTATCACAGTTCCTGTTGCCGTCAACTCGTCGATAACGCTTCCACTAACCACCTGAACCTGTCCTCGACTAGAAAAATAGTTTGTCGCTCTTGGTGAGGTTGGAGATGGCAAGAAAGATCCAGACAACGACAAGATCTCAAATCTATTAATCGTTTAACTAAGTAGGGTTTTGAATCTTAACCACTACTGACGTGTCTTATTAATGAGGGTCCCTATACACGTGGCACTGCACATAAAAAAAATAACGGTGGCACTAATGTCAGGCTAGAATTGAACAAATTGAAAGTTCGAGCATTTTATTGCTACTTTTTAAAATTCAGGCTATAATTGAACAATTGATGAAAGTTTGGAATTTTTTGTAATTAACCCATTTTTAATTAAAAATAAAAAATTAGGCCGAACAGGGCTTCAAACTACCTAGGCCTGATTAGGCTCAGGCTTAGGGATAGGATAAAATTTTTTGACTCGACCTGTTGTCAAACCCAGGTAGGCTCTAATTGATCCAATCAATCTTAAATCATCTTCTTCAAAATTGGATATCCTATATGGTGCTACCTAAAAAGATCATGAAAGATATGGAGAGAATTATGAAGAACTTTCTCTTGATAGGAGATCGCTATAAAGCTACTAATGCTAAGGTCAAATGGACTAAGTTTAGATTGCCAAAAGATGAAGGCGGTCTAAGAGTGTGACCAATGAAAACATCCAACAAACTGCTACTATCCAAATGGGTCCAAAAGCTTTTCACTGACAAGGAAAATATATGGGTTCAATGGATCCACTCTCACTTCTTAGAGGGAAAAAGGTTATGGGAAATCAGGCCTAAACTTAGAACCATTTAGATAATACAGTAGATCATTGGGCTAGGTGTAAACTAACTTAGAAAATAAAGCATAAAATAGGCAATGGTTAGGCCACTCAGCTTTACTATGACAATTGGAGGAAAAAACGTCCTCCTTACTTAATACTAGAGGTCTTATGTCTTAGGCATATGTTGCAATCTCAAGCTAAAGTTAAGGACATCATTAGGCAAGATGAGTACCTAAGACTTAAAGGATTCTCCAAATTTTCTAGCTTAATATCCCAATTACAAACCTTTCCAGCATCTTAAGGACAAAGTCTTTTGGGCAAGGCATGTATTTGAAGTCTTCACTAACATATCTTGTTATGAGTTGTTCAATGAAAGATAAAATAAAATCCAATAAAGCAAGCTAATTTGGTTTATACATAATCATCCTATAACTAATTTTATTACCTGTTAGCTATTATGAACAAACTAGACACCTTGGACAGACTCAAAAACCCCAATATATCCAACCTAACTTTCTCTCTATATGGAGTTGAATATAAAACTAAGGATTTCATGTTCTTACAATGCACACACTTTAAAGAGTTTTAAACGAATATTTTTCTCAAAGAACAATTAGGAAGGAGTATTAGCTTGGTTTCTTAACAAAATCATTTATATGAAGGAGATTATACACTATTTAAAGTTGCTTTCAATTATAAACTATAAGCCATTTGGAATCAAATGGAATAAAATTATTTTTTAAAAATGATTGCCTAGAAGCTCAACATTCTACTAGAATACAATAGTGTGGATGAGGAAATCTTTGATGGCTAACAAAGAACAATTTGGGATCACTTTTAGTATGCACAGCAGATGGAATCTAAGCTGAAGCAAGGGTAATTTAGGCTAAGGAAAATAAATGATTGGTTCCCTAACTTAGGAACTTCATGCATATATGTTAGGCAGGCAGGAAATACATAAGAAAGCTCTACTTAGGCTATACATATAGGTTGCAATGTACTAGGGTTAACATATATGGTAGCTCAGTAGACTAGGCACTTCTAAACTAGAGTATAGAAATGATAGTCTTTGTTCTTCTAGGCCTCTTTAGGCCATGAACTCTTGTAATTCCTTCTAAACACCTTTATTAATGCAATTTTAATTAATTTTCAAAAAAAATGTATAAGATAAAGTCCATAAGATAAATACAATTTGCAAATAAAATTATTATGAGATCATAATAATGAGATTCATATTGCATTAATCATTATTCCTAAATTTTTCCTAGTCATTGCTCTACTAAGACTAGAATTATTAGAGTAAAAAAAACTAGCATATATTGTATTTCTTTCCTATGAAGGAAATAGTCAAATCTTATAGGCTAAATAATAGAGATACTTAAACAAAAATGTTGGTGCTTATTAGAAAATAAGTTCAGGATCCGATATTTGAAACATTACTCATATATCTATGACAATTCTCATTATGATAATTGTATAAGTGATCTTTTGATTTGAGATCTCTAAATATCTTATAAAGGGATTGTTATATTTTGATACTACTTATGACCTATCCTAATCAAAAGTAGTTCAATTAGTAGTTATTGGATATAATATGAATCATAGGGAGGTATGTTAAGTGATTAATATATGATTTATTAACCCTAAAATGATTAGAAATTAGGAATGCTTTATTGTTCTTGTTTAGTATTAGTTTAGAAAATTCTTAGGCAAGATGGAATGATAATTAAAAATAATTTTCAAACGTTATTGAAAGAATTTCATTACTAATAGTGACCAATTAATATGATTGGACCCAAATAGATTAGACATTAATTCCATACTTTATATCTAATTAGAACATTATATGATAAAATTATGAACGAAAATATTAGTCCAAACTACTTTGACATTTCTAATATTTAGGTGATTATGTTACATGGCTAGACGTCAATCTTAATCTATAAATATAAATTGTTTAATTAGAGAAGAGAATTGAAGATGAATTAAAGGTGTTTAATTTATCTAATCTTAAATATAATTTGGGATTATAATTTATATCTATTACTAACATATTTTGGTATCTAATAGTCATAGAGAGAAAAAGATAATTTTATAGGATCAGATAATATATTTGATAAATAAAGACAAATATTAGATATTGAATCTTATTTAGGTCTAATTAGTATTTAATTAGAATTAGTTGTGATTCTATGTAAAGTTTAATTAAACTTAGAATTATATTTTAATTAAATTATTAAAATATCTAAACCATATTATAGATAGGTGTAGGCTTTACATTGAGCCAGCTCTTTTGTCTTATCCCTCTCTATACCTCGTATAAATGTTGTTAGATGTTAGATACTTGTGTAATTATCATAATTGAGACAAACTCGTGGATTCAAAGGGAACTGCATAAAAATGAATCAACTTTTATAATAAAGTACGAATTTAAATTTATACTTTACTATTTTTCTGAGTTAATTAAGTAAGGTATTAAAGTGATCTTTATATTTGGAATGAAGAAAAAATATGCTTTTCTTTGCTAAGGATAAGATTATGCGTTAAGTTTCTAACACAAAATTATAACTTGTTTGAAAAAGCAATAATATTATTTAGGATATGCTCTAATTAATAATATTGCACTAGATTTCAGAATCAACATGAAAAGATGTTGTATTATTTGATCAACTTTCAATTATCAAGTTAAGGATTAGGTTTAGAGGTTTAAAACGTCCTCATTCAAATTTTGATAGAAGTCTTTATCATTCGTTTTAGGTATGTTAAAAATAAACAAGTTTCAATTGGAAAACGTTGGATGATTGATAAGGATTGAATGGTTCGATTGGAACAGGATGTAAATGTATTGAAACACATGCAACAGAAAACGTTGGATGATTTGAATGGCATTGAATGTTTGACTAGAATAGGAGATACATGTATTGGAACACAGCAACCCTTAGTAAGAAAGGTTCTAAGCATCTACTGGGAGTGAAAACAACTACCGAAACGTAACAATACATTACAATCGGAAGCAGAAGAGCTACGCGAGGGGCCATTGAACAGCTGGAAAAGGCCCCGCCCCAGATTGTCAACGAAAGATGGAAAGAAAAGCAGTTCAGTTCCGAGTAAATGGTTAGGAATTGGTAATAGTAACTAGCTCTGGAGCAGGGATGGTGACCATCACGTGTGTGGGACACTTCCATTATGTTCTTTGACAGCGCCAAGCAAGCGATTGCCGAAGATTGAGGTGCCAACTTTGATACGGGAAGTCATTAATGTGTCGTGTTGCCTCAAATACCACCTACTGCTAGCGTGTTCTGCACGGGCAGTGGTCCATACCTAAGTTCCATAATTGTAAACTACCGTGAAATACTCGAGTGATCCGACCCAATGTCACAATGTGTACCTTACTCGACCTGATGCCTCCACCATTCTTAAAGATAGCCCTTTGATTACATTTCTTTTGCTACGAAGGTGATCCTTTAGTGATGATTTTGCGAAGTAGCTAAAACTACAACAAGGTAGCCCTACGACTACTTTTTTTTTAAGGTCAGCCTCTGACGATGATTTTGCGATTCGTAGCTAAACGCCACAACAAAGAAGCCTTCTACCTACTTTTCTTTTAATGACTATCTGAAAATCGTAGTTAAAAATTGCACTTTTGGCTACAGTTTTTCAAAATTGTTGTTAAAAAGCAAACTTTTGCCTATGTTTTTGCAAAATCGTAGTTTATTGTATAAAAAACTCTCATTTATTCTTCTTCTTTTGGCTACGAATATATTTTCGTAGCTAAAAGTCACAAATCCTATAATTCTAATTAAAAATATTTAACTATGAAAATATATTTATACCCAAATGTTTTTGTTTTTTGTTTTTTGAAAGTAGAAGATCCCACACTTGGATTAATGATAATGAGAGTGGAGAACTGTCGGAATAGTTCCCCAAATACACAGTGGTAAAAAATGAATGGATGCTCGAGCAAGAGAATGAGCAGTGCCATTCATAATGCGGCGGATCCATCTGACCTGGACATCCGGACGCAACTCTAATAATTTCTTACAGTCCAACACAATAAGACCAAACTTAGAGAAGTCTAAGGAATGAGAATGAAGGGCATAAAATAACACTTGACAATCCACAAAAATGTAACCACTGGAAAGGTAGTGGGCCAAGACAAATTGTAACGCGGTTCGTAACACCAAAGCTTCAGCCGTTGCTGGAGATTTACAGCCGACAGAGTGGATGGATAAAGCTTGAAGAAACCTGCCTTCACCATCCTCAAATACCACACCACTGTTGGTGGCATCTTCAACTTGAAACAAAGCACCATCACAAAAAGCTTGCCAACCGAAGCTTTCAAGATTTACACAAACAGGGTGGCTAGAAGTACTAGCACTGCTGCCATATCCAATACCTACGGAATCACGCAGGCGTGAGAGAGACCACCAGTTAGCAAACTGGGCAGTGGCAAGATGTACAATCTAGCACGGTGGGACAAATTTTGCAGACCAACATAAGTCATTCCTTGACCTCCATAAATTCCAGGCGATATAGGCAGCACACTCCGCTCATTCTTGGCCATGGGACTCCCAAATCTGTATAAACAAATCAATAAAAGTGACATTTATTGGGGGTGCAGGAAATCCAGTAATCCGCCAACACAGTGATGCTCGATGACAATGACCCAACACATGATCACTAAGCTCAAGAGAAGAGCAGAAAAAACAATTTGGATTCACATCAAGCCCTCTCCGGAGAAGATTTAACTTGGTGGGAAGCACATCCCGACAAGCTCGCCACATAAAATCACGCACTTTGGGAGACACATTAAGAGCCCAAATACGTCTCCAAATAGGTGGGGGCACAACATGTTGAGCAACTCCGTCATCACCTAAGCTCACTCGATAACCGGACTTAACCGTATACACACCTCGCTTCTCAAAGTGCCACATGAGAGAATCTGAAGAATTGTGAAGGGATAAAGGGATTGCAAGAATAAACTTCACATCTCTAGCAAAAAAAGATTGCATTAGTTTACCCACATCCCACTCCTTTACCCCATCGACAAAGAAATCACAAACGCGGGACATCGGATCACTAAAGCTAGCACCATCCGCCGCCCTGAAAGAATCCAATTTAGGAATCCATGGATCAGTAGCTGCCACAATACTCCTGCCATCACCAACACGTCACCTAACGCCTTTCCTCAACAAATCAATAGAAGCATAGATACTCGACCATACAAAACTCGGGTTATTACCTTTATGAGCTTTGAAAAGATCCCCCCTCGGGAAATATTTATCTTTGAAGATGCTATGAAATAAAGTATTTGGCTCCGTAAGTAACCTCCAACCTTTTTTAGTTAACATAGCAATATTGAAAGGTTGAAGATCCTTGAAACCCATACCACCCTGGAGCTTTGTATAAGACATGCGGTGCCATGATAACCAATTGATCCCTTTAACTGGTTCTTTGCTGCCATTCCACCAAAACTGATTCAAAATAACCTGTAAGTCTTGGCATAAAGTAGAAAGGAGCAAGAACACTGACATGCAGTAAGAAGGAATCGCTTGACCAACTGACTTGATAAGTACCTCTCGACCAGCTCGAGAGAGAAACTGGTTGTTCCAAGTATTCACCTTCTTCCAAAGTCGATCTTTGATATAACTAAAGATTTGCCTCTTGTTACGCCCTATGAGAGATGGAAGGCCAAGATAAGAGCTATTCCCACGAGGATTACTCACCCCCAACGTGTGTGAAATGCTCAGCCTAGAATGCTGCGACACACAAGGGCTAAACAGAATACCAAACTTTTCGAAGTGTACAGACTACCCAGAGGAAACTTCATAATCACAAAGAATAGACTTGACCACTGCCGCTGCAGCACCAGTAGCCTTAAAAAAGAAAATAGAGTCATCTGTAAATAGTAAATGCGAAACTGTTGGGCAACCCCGCCCCACTCTACAACCAGTAAGCAAACCTTGAGTTTCAGCATGATGGAACAACGCAGAAAGACCTTCAGCACAGATAAGAAATAAGTAGGGTGAAATAGGATCTCCTTGGCGAAGGCCCCGGGCAGGGATAATAGGACCAACCGGACGACCATTCAAAGTCACTGTATACCGGAGATGGGAATAACACATAGACATCCAGTGAATCCATTCCTCCGGGAAACCCATCACATGCATCATATCAGACAAATAAGCCCAATTTACCCTATCATATGACTTACTGATATCAAGTTTTAAAGCACAATAACCCAACCGCCCATGTCTCCGATTCTTTAAATTATGTAGTGTCTCAAAAGCCACACAAACATTGTCTATAATCATTCTGTTAGGCACAAAAGCGGACTGGTTCACAGAAATAATATGGGGCAAAAGTTTCTTCAAACGGTTCGCTAAGACCTTAGAGAGAATCTTATAGATAACATTACACAATGCAATAGGTCTAAAATCTCTTATAGATTCAGGGGCAGTAATTTTAGGAATCAACACAATATTCGTCAAAGTAAGATCAGAAGGAAAGGTACCTCTCCATAGCCAATCCACAGCATTGGAAAAGATAGCATCACCGAGGATATGCCAATATTTCTAAAGGAACGCAGGGTTTAAGCCATCAGGACCCGGAGCCTTGTCCGGATGCATATTGAATAGAGTCGCTCGAAATTCCTCCTTGCGAAAAGGTGCTAACAACCCAGCTGCATCACTATCTGTAACTATCCGCTGGACTAAATGGAGCAAACTACTGCTAGCGGGGGACACATCCGCCCGAAACAAATCCACAAAATAGTCTTTAACCAGCTCCTCCATCTCACCATGATTAGAAGTAATAGAACCATCTGGTTTCTTAAGCTGCTGGATTTTGTTAACAATGCGGCGACCGTGGATTTATTTATGAAAGAATTTCGAATTCTTATTGCCATATTTGAACCAAAAAAGCTTGGCCTGTTGCTTCTTTCTAAGTTCCTCAGTCATCAAGATTTTGTTCCACTCCTCCTTCAATCTTGCCGAACCAGTACCCCCATATAGATCTCGATCAAGTTCGAGCTGCCGAACTAAAATGTTCCTCCGCTTCCAGAACTCTTTGTTGCGAGCTCTTCCCCATCTGCAAACATCAGCTATAAGAGAATCATGTCTGCCCATGAAATCGGTATGAATATTCGAATTCCATCTCTCCATAACCACCCGGTCTAACTCTTCCTCTTGTAGCCAGGAGTTATCGATTCGGAAAGGATGGATAAGGGGAGTAGTTGATTGAACTAAATTTATACTATAAATTAGGCCCGTTTTCTTAAGTAATTATGCACTTGTTGACTCCTGATTTATAATTTTTGTGCT
>JANZXV010000001.1:3956940-3967985 GCA_027576455.1 Erythroxylum roigii | reverse complement strand
GCGTGATATATTCACTTCATAGGTTATCTACACTGTCTTGGTATGAACCAATTCTATCTGTGATATATGTTTTTCCTACTCACTGAGTACCTAGTGTACTCACCCCCTTTGCTTTCCAACCATACAGGTTAATTTAGTGAGTTTGAAGCTCTGAGTGGATCGTGTGATCTTTTGACATTTTCGGGATATTACCACATATGGGTAGTTTCTTACTTTGTACTTTAGTTGCATAGTGGCTCATGAACTATTTTATTTTTTTACTATTTTGTTACCTTGGTCATGTTGATATGTTTTATAATTTTCTAAACTTAACTTTTGACTATTTTGGTTGTTGCAAAAGATTTTGTGTACGAACTTTTGATACTGTTGTTGAGATTGCCTTGAGTTCAGATTGCCTGGAGTTAAGTTTGCCTTGAGCGGACTTTAAAGTCCTGAAGTTATGGTTGGATGTGAATATAGAAGTGTGTTTAAAAGTGTTTGTAGTTTTTGTAATTTTTAAAACACAGCCGTTATGTTACCCAAATTTTTCAAAAAAAAAGAAAAGAAAGGAAAAGAAGAATAGATATTCAGTTAGCCTTGCATATTCGGATTAAGGATACCGTGAGTCTCCTTAGCCCGGTTATGCGGCAGTTGTTATGGGCCCGATGTGGTACCGGATCGTGACAAATATGATCCTGTATGCATCTACAGTAGGATCTATCATGTACGCTATGCTATGTACGAGACTCGATGTATCATATGCTCTAAGTTTTAAGAGCAGATACTAATCAGATCCTGGTGAGGGTCACTGGGTGGCTGTTAAGAACATCCTCAAGCACTTGCGAAGTATTAAGGATGTTTTCTTGATATATGGAGATGGAAATCTAAAAGTGAGCGGACATATAGATGTTAGTTTTCATTATGATAAGGATGATTCTAAATCCCAATCAGGTTATATATTCACACTGAACTGTGGGGCAGTCAATTGGAAGAGTTCCAAACAAGAGACAACTGCCGATTCAACAACTAAGGCAGAGTACATTACCGCTTCAGACGCAGCAAAGGAAGCGGTTTGGATCAAGAATTTAATTATTGAACTTGGTGTGGTTCCTAGCTGTGATGGGCCCATACAGTTGTATTGTGACAACAATGGGGGATATCGCACAGGCGAAGGAACCAAGGTCTCATCAACGATCCAAACACATACTCCTCAGATATCATCTGATTAGGGAGATAATTGGTCGAGGTGATGTACAGATAGAGAGAATTCCCACCGAGTAAAATATTGTTGATCCGTTGACAAAACCATTGTCACAGAATAGCTTTGATTCTTATGTACTCGCCTATGGTATTAGATACTAAGGCGATTGACTTTAGGTCAAGTGGGAGATTTGTTAAAGTAGTGCTCTAAAGGAAATCATCTTTAGCACGTTTTATACAAAGTTATGTACGTACTTTATTTTCAATAATAAAGAAAGACATATTTTATTAATTTGGTGTTCATTATTTATGGATTGATATTGATCTATAAGCAAATTAATGAAGTCTATGATATATGACATAGCATAAAGGAAATCATGTCGTGATCATACTACTGAGATTCCTATCATTTGTAATTATATCAGTATCTAAATTATCCCTAGTCATAGGATTAATAAGATTGGACATCGTTAATCCGGATAGACTAGTACATGTCAAAATCCTTGATTTGATCAAGTAGTGGATCTCAGAAACTGTAGACAAGAGATGTTTAGAGTTGAGATGTGAATGCTTACTAGAGGTAGTAAGTACATTGGATGACCTACCATGAGATTATCACATGGATGTCCTATTCTAATGTCAGTGATAATCTCATCATAGCAATGGTGTAAGTATCCTTAGACTAGGATATCTTGGATACTGATTCTGTGCTTTAACTCCATTCCTTGTTGCCTTGCAGAGGTCGCTCATAGGTAGTGATTAGGTACAACTTGAGGTATTCAAAGGTCATTGAGTAACCAATAGAGGATTCACCATTTCTGTGATAGCAGAAGATGATACCCACGACCTCTTGTCGGGGTCATTACTTGAAAATTTTTGGTTGGAGTATATTTGTTCTTCATTGACATATAGAGTAATGAGTCTTAGGACGAGAACTGATATCACTTGGACTATATTTAACGTAGTCAATCTAGTGAGAGTTGGAACTTTGTCCATACTCATAACCAAGTGGGGTATAGCACGGTGAAAGGACGAATTGCATATCAATTGTCTATAGGAGAGCTCGTGAGATGGTTCGTGATGAGCACGGGTTTATTCGTCAAACCACTTACTTTCTGGTCAATTGGGGGTCATGATGTGTTGCTAGATGTTGCTCATAACTTGCTTAGATTAAGTGTTAATCTAAGTGGTCAACATAACCGGAAACTTAATGGGTCACACGCTTAAGAGTGACTCAGAGGATTCATAAAATAGTTTTGGATAGAGATCCATTATATGGAGAGAAATAGAACCAAATAGATTCCGATGAGATCGGGATATGTCCCGATGAGATCGCGACATCGATATTGCTGAAACAGTTCTCCGGTGTTTTTTCACACCTGAAACCTGGTAGGACCGACTTCAGTATGATTGGACCACCTCGGCATATATATATATATATATATAAGATGTGTGTAACATGGAAAAGGAAAAGAGGCTTCTTTAAAGTTACATTTATTGTCTTTAATTGATAAAAGACATAAACAATAGAAGACAAAAGTAAAAAAGGCAAGTAAGATGAGAAAATCGTGAAAATGGTTAAGAAAAGCCTTCTTCACAATTCTCACATGATTCTCTCTCATTTTTTCTTACCTTCTTCATCTTCTTCCCCTCCTTCACGTTGCTCTCCATAGAACAAAGGTGAGAGTTAGCACTCTTGTCTTTGTTCTAGCCATTTCCAGATCAAAGAGTTTGATTCGGTTAATTTCTTCGATCTCTGCGTGGATACCATTGGAGATGATTTGTTTTGGTCATTGTGGTTTGCAACAACCCAACGAGTAGAAGATCAAAAAATGAATGAGACTATACACAAGGTACATGGTTATTATATGAATGATTGATTTGTGTAAATGCTATGAATTCCTATATATATATATATATATGTTATGAACATGTATGTGAATTGGAAATTTTCATCTAGGTTTAATAGTATTTCCTTGTATAGGCACATAAATCTTGGACTTCGAGAAAGTCCCGGAACAATTTTTTTTGGTTTTCCGCACCACGTGTAAATGATGCACGCACCGGGATTTTCCTACACTTCCCAATAACCATGAGGTAGGCCACTTTCTCATAGCATTGTTCTGTCCATATCTACGAGAGTCCTATTTTTTCTCTCAACAACTCCATTTTGTTGAAAAGTTATGAGTTATACCATTTTCATTATAGAAGTCTTCACATTTTCTGTTATCAAATTCTCTTCCATGATTGCTTCAAATCGATGTAATGCAATACCCTTTTTCAGTCTGAACTTTCCTGCAAAACTTCTCAAAGACTTGCGTTTATTTCAAGTGATAATTGGATGTCTAGTCCTAGTTGCACTTGAAGGGAAGTGTTAGAGTATCCCACATTGATTAAAAATGAAAATGTTAAAGGGTTAATAAATGGTACAAACCAACTAACCAAATGATTAGTTCTAGTCATTTTGGCAATGGTTGTACCCAAACTCAATTCTTATTAATGAGCTCTACACTCTATCTATAATAAAAATTTTAATATGGTATTATTAGAGTATCCCATATTGATTAAAAATGAAAATGTTAAAGGGTTAATAAATGGTAAGGGCCAACTTGTGAATGTATATATTCTTAATAAGAGTTATTTATTAATATTTTTCAAATTATCTGTGTAATGTCCATGAATTAATCATTTTGGTTATCACACTTCGGCTTTCACTTGAGAATCCAACTTATCAACTAAATAGATCTCTGTACAACTATAAAAGTACAGCAAGTTATGTACCCACTCTTATTTATAGGGAAAACTATATAATAAAATTTTCCAAAACCTTGTTTTGGTGGATGGGAATGATTAAAATGCCAAAAACTCTAAACAATTCCAACCTTAGTATTTTCTACACAAAAGCAGAAAGAACACATGAAATGATACCTTACTAGTAGGTTTGAACAAGAAACGAAAAAGGAATAGTATTGTAATGCCGACTTCTGTGTGAGCCGAAGACTAAATAATGGAAAATGTCAAAAATGGATTACTCGTCTTCTTGTTCTAATCTCACATTCTTTCAAAAGTTGCGGAAAGTTAAAAGCTTCACCACGCACCAGACGTAGTAAATGTTTTGCACATGTCCAAACTATCTCTTTGTCTCCGACAACCCAAATTCACATAAAAAACATGCGAAAGAAAGATGGTATTTGACTCCTTTTGGTGCCAGTTTTGGGATTGGAAGTTGTAACCATGAAAAGCCAGCAATATGGTTATCCTACTTTATGCTAAACCATTTCACAGTATTTAATGTAACTTAATAATGAATATATAAATAGTAAATAATATTAGAAATACCTGGACTCAAAAATATAAATTTTATTCTTTGTAACAAATCACCTGCAATGTAAATAAAGAAATATTCTTCTCTTGCCTTTCCTCTAGTTTAAATGAGATTACTCAGTAAATATAATTTCTTATGAACTCACATATATATATATATATATATATTAGATGACTAAAAAACACCTAAACTAGTTCATAAGTTTGAATTCTATTATCAAAGTGTCCTAACAGCCCTACACAATAATCATATCACATTCAATAAATTTGTTGAAAACATTAAAGTTTTAAGGGCCTTCAAATCTCTATTTGACTTAGTTATAAAACAAAAGACTAATCGATTGTAGCTATATAGAAAAACACAATATTTTTCCACATACAAAGATTAATTAAGATTTAATAACTGCAAAAAAATATGTTGAAAAATGATTTAATTGGGTCAAACAAAATTTTAATCAGTTTGAGCATACTTCTTTAGAAACATTTTAAGAAACTCAATTCAATGAATTATTCATGCTGAACAATAGTAGTTAATATATTGTAATCAACATATAACTTTTCATAATCACAAACATAAACAAATTTACTAATTGAATCATTTGGTGTAGTGTTAGTGTGGGATGGTTTGCATTTGTGAACCTTAAAATCATAAACCATACATAACTACATCAATCAAATCATAAATTGAGAATTTGGTCTAAAAAAACTCATCATTTCTAAAAGAGACCATTAATCCAATACAAAATTATACGAAAATAGATGGCCCACTTAATAAAAAGTCATTGACCGTAAAGATCAGTCATGTGATAAACTATCTACTTCCATAAAGAAACCATAACATATCTAGATATAAAAAAATCTCATTTGCATGTTCTAATGAGATAACCATATCCATGCATTTAAAATATCTTAGTACAATAAAATGTGCAAAATCTGTGACTTTATTAATCTCAAGTATTGCAAACATGTGGAACCTTCCTAGAATTCTATCCCATATCTAGCCCCACTATTCCCCTTCCCCTTGGGAATCTGACATCTTCTTCTAGAAAGATATTTCTACCAAGCACTTGACTAATAGACTAATTAGTGACAACTTGCGTAGACACAAGCCCACTGTTCCTTGGGTAGATACTGTTTGGAGTAACCATTTAACACCAAGGATCTCCTTCATCTTTTGGTTAGCCATTCAGAATAAGCTTTCCACAATGGACTGCATTCCATTTGTGCAAATGGATCAATCCTGCCCATGTGTTCTCTGCAGATTGAATCATGCTTGCACTTTTTTTCGACTGCCCCTTCACCAACTCTATTTGGGCATACGTCACTACTTTATGCTCTTGGACAGATCCAGGTTCAACTCTTGTTGATATTATCACTTGTATTTCTTCCCTTTTTGCGTGTAAAAGACCAGTTCTTATTATTGTGTTGGGCGTTTGTATTTACTCACTTTGGAGCGAACGAAACCTTCGTCGCTTCCAGAACAAATCTTCCTCAAAAGACAGCTTGATCTCCTTGATCATATCGGAAGTTCGTGAGATTGTTTTGTCAAAGAATCTCCAGCTTACTTGTAGTTCCACGGTTTGCACAGCTTTACGCCTCTAAAGCTCAGTTTGTCGCGGGTATTGTTACAGAATGCGGCACTAACTTTTTCGTGCTGAAGATTTTTTGAATGTCCAAAGCATGATGTAGGTACTGCTCTCTATTACTTATCTATGTTGGTTGTTTCGTTGTTGATTTGTAGGATAAGAGCTTTTCCTTATCTTCAAACTTTGTATATAACTCTTCTTTCGTTAATTTAATTTCTTATTTTAAAAAAACATGTATAGTAAATATCACAAATAGTCACAATATCAAACATCATAAGACAACATAATACTCATACAGTCGTCATATCTATGAGTGTCTATTTATTGTAGTTTTTAGCTACGATTTGCAAAATCATCGTCAAAGAAAACGTAGCCTTGTCAAATCTAGATGCACCAAAAATTCAATTGTCATTATACTTTTAATATAATGAGAATTACAAACTTCATGTTAAAACTATTTGAATATTTTTTGACATCAAATAAAAATGTCAAATCATATATTTTAAAAGAGAAAAATAAAAATTATAAATATATCTAATATTAATTAATTTTGAGTTTAGAGTTTTATAAATTTTTTAAATGAGATTGTTGTTAGATAAATTTAGCTTTGGACTTAGAATCATTATAAATAATATTAAAATTGATTTTTATGAATATGATATTCAGTCACAAAATAATCAAATGAAAGTTAGTGAATTCATAATATTTGAATATGATGAAGATAAGAAGTGATACCAACAATAAGGGTCTTGAATAAAGAGTTATTTTTGACAAAATTTTAACTAAAAGGGTACAAAAAAGTCATGAGTTTTGTATTGTTCTAGCTGGAAGGTACTGTACCAGCCAAAAAATGGTACGAAAATAACCTCTTTGATATCGGTCGATATTTTAAATACTGACCAAATACTGATCGGTACCATAAATTTTGAATTTTTCAAGGACTAAATTGCAAAAATTTAACAAAATATCCAAAACCCATGCAGACTCTCTTAGTCTCTCACTTGCCCATTCTCAAAAAATTTTGATCTCTCTCTCTCCTCTCAATGTTCTCCTCTCCAACTCTCCCTCCCTCTAACGTCGCCAGACATCCCAACCACTAATGCCACCACTCGCAGCCACCACTGCTCTCCATCGCGCCTATTGCTCTTCTCACCACGTCTGCTCTCCTCACCACGTCTGTTGCTCTCCCCACTGTGCCTATTGCTCTTAACAATCGCTACTGGCTTGAAAATCAGAAATATCCATTTGCAATTTTTAGATTCGGACCCGACCTGACCAAACCCAATTGAACCAAATTGTAGTTTTTTATTTTTTTGGGTATGTTTTAAATTGTTTTTTAACTCCTAAATTGCATTTGCATTGTGTTTTAGCTGTGTCATAAGTATTTTGTGAATGAATTCAAAGTTGGAATCGTTGGAATTGATTATGTGAGTTAAGAAATTTGAGTTTGAAAGTTAGAATTGTTTGTGTAAGTTGGTTCAATTTCAATGTAATTTAGGCATTGGAAATTTTGGGATTAAAATTTGGAATTGTTTATGTGAGTTGTTTAATTTCAAAGTAATTTAAGCATTGTCAATTTCAAAATTAATGCATTAAGTTGTTAATTAATCTATATGAAACATACAATTTACTAATTATTGGTTGTATATAAAAAGTATTTAACATATGATTAATCATTTAAATATAAGATTTAATATATAATTAAATCATTTAATATATGTAATTAAGTTAAGAAAATGAAATATTTGCATTTTCATACTGTTTATCGTTGAGATATATATGTTAGATAAAATTAAATTGTGTTATGTATGTTAACTCTTCATTGTGGAGTTAACTTGAGTAAGAAGCTAAAACTTTTGACTAAAATTGTTGAATGAAAATTTGTTAAATTAAAGCTGGAAATTAGGATTTTAGTAACAATGTTGATTAAAATTAGTTAAGAAAACAAAATAATTATAAGTATTCCAAATTGAATTGTATAAGTAAACAAATTATATTAGTTTATAATTAAATTATGAGATTACATAAAGTAACTTGTAAACTTATAATTGTGAGTTATGGTTGAAGTTGAATATGTTGTCTTTAATTTATGGTTGAATGATGTAATCATATAAAATGAGTTATATTATATAAAATATATATATATATATATGTATTGTATAATGTGTTAGTTTGGCCTTTGAGTTAAACAATAAATATTTTATGATAGTAGATGATAAAGAAATTATGTGTTCTTTATTTTGATATGAAGTTATTAAGTTAATTTTGATAATGTCTTCATTTGTTTTACTAGATAAATGGAAGGAAGTTCAAGTACGCTTGATCATTCAATCAGGAAGACACAATGATCTAGTTTGAGCTCATGCTGCATTAGTCCCCGGTATGAAGAGCCATACTATTTGCTTGTTTTGTAACAAGCTTTTGAAAGGTGGAGGAGTCACCAAATTAAAGAAGCATTTAGTTGGGGTTAAAGAAGATGTGGAATTTTGTAAAAAAGTGAGCTATGATGTGAAATGGCAAATGAAAACTTTATTTAAAGAGTATCAGCACGAGAAAGATAGAAGGGAGAGATTGAAATATGAAATTGGTAGTGGAAGTTTATTTATTATTGTTTAGGATGATAGTGGAAATGTTGAAGGTGGTAGTGTTCTATCCTAGAAAAAAGTGAATGTTGCATCTGGACCTGATGTTAGGAAAAGAAGAAGGCAGAAGAAGGCAGGTGTCACATTTTTTTGCATCAACAACTCCTGGAGCTCAGTCTTCAACTCGTAATGCCAAGCAATCAAGAGAAGTAACTCACAATGTAAATATGACAACGACTAGATGGTATTATGATTCAGTAATAGCATCCAGTGCTTCATAATCTTATTATTATTAACTTATGGTCAATGCTATAGTCTCTTATGGTCCGGGATACAATGCTCCGTCTATTGATGACTACAGAGGTAAACTTTTGAGTAGCTTTGTTCATGAAATTAAAAGTTATGTAGAAGAAAGAAGAATGACTTGGGCTACTTATGGGTGTTCAATCATGTGTGATGGTTGGAAAAATAGGAAACATGATCCTATTATTAATGTTTTTGTTTATTTTGTAAAAGGCTCAATGTTTTTTAAGTCTATTAATGCATCTGGCCTTGCTAGGAGTATTGATACTTTATTTGAAATATTCGATGAAGTTATGAATGAAATAGGGCTAGAAAATATTGTTCAGTTTATTACTGACAATTATTTCTCTTATAAAGCGGCAGGAAGAGGATTGCAAAGTAAGTATAATTCTTTTTTTTGGACACCTTATGTTGCACACTGCATTGACTTAATGCTGGAAAATATAGGGAAAGCTAGATATTTTCTTATTATTGATGAGACTGTGCAGAAAGCAAAAAAGTTGATCAAGTTCATCTATAATCATTCGTGGGTCTTGAATTTAATTAGAAAGAATTTTACTAATGGTAGAAATTTTTGTCGTCCTACTGTTACAAGATTTGCAACAAATTTCTTATCACTTCAATATTTTAATATGATGAAGAAAGAGTTGAGACAGATGTTTACAAGTAATAAGTGGGTTGCATCTCAGCATGCTAGGTCTAATGTTAGATTAGAGGTTTCCAGAATTATAATTAATGATACTAAATTTTGTTCCCAATGCCAATTTGTCATCCGAGTTTGTGAGTCTTTGGTGACGGTTCTTCGTTTAACTGATTTTTTTATCAACAATGGGTTATTTTTATGATGTTATCGAGAGGGCAAAGGAAGCAATCAAGGTCAATCTGAAAAATAGGTTTTCTTTATACACACCTTATCTTGCAATCGTCAATGAAAGATGGGAAAAGTAACTTTACTCAAGCTATTTGCAATTGGGGCATTTTTGAATCATAGTGTCTATTTCAAGTTTTACAAAGAAAAATAAAGTTAATAAGAAAATACTATTAACTATTACAATAGTTGTTGCTCATTAGATGATGCAAGATCTCCTAAGCTTACAAATGGAGATTTATAAGGAGTCTTTTGGGAATTTTAGGATGCCAATTACCATTTGACAAAGAGCAAAACTTAATCTAGGTATATTTTTTTAACTTTTATTATTTTTTGAAAATTAATTATCACTTTATTTTGTTTATGACGCTACTTTTGTTGTCTTATGACTTACAATTTCTTGTTGGGACCAATTTGGAAGTGGCGTTCCAAATTGGCAAAGATTTGTAGTTCAAATTCTAAGTCAATGTGTGAGTGCAATAGGTTGTGAAAAGAATTGGAGCACATTTGAATCCATCCATTCTAAGAAAAGAAATAGATTAGAGCACAAAAGATTGAATGACTTGGTCTTCGTTTGATACAATTTAAAGCTTCGGGAAAAGTATGTTATTATCATTACTAAATTAGATATAATTTTTTATAATTTTTTTATAATTTAATTTTATTGTTTACTAGGACTCTTAATAGAACTCTTAATAAAAAAAGTAATTCAGTAGATCCAATTTGCATTGATAATATTGATCTTTTGGCATATTAGATTTTTTAGGAACCAGGTTTGATAAATAAGAGTAATTTGAAAGATAATATTGGATAGGAAGGCATTGACATGTCATTTGGTACAATGAATTTGAATGATGATGATGATGAGGTTCTTCTCAATGATGAGGATTTTGTATCAAAATGAGAATTTAGGCCAATGCAGTTATAGCAGGTATCCCTCTGTAGATGATTGAATAAAGTTCAAAGTTTTTGTTTTTCCTCGTCCTCTTCTTTTAATTTTACTTATATTTGATATATATGTTAAATTATATATGTGCAATTTAATTGTAAATATTTTTGTTTCATGTTTCATTTCTAGTTGGTTGTTTCCTCATCACGAACTCTAAATTGTAATAGTTAGAGAGTTAAGGATATTTATTATGCTTTTTATTTGATTTTTGATATAATTATTATTTATTATATGATAAAATTGCAATATTTTAA
>JANZXV010000001.1:3860414-3877162 GCA_027576455.1 Erythroxylum roigii | reverse complement strand
CCTTAAAGCATAATTTCATCTATAACATAATACTTATACCAAAACACTCATTCAATTTCATTTAATATTTCTAAATTTCACTTAAAGATCGGGGTCCAACAAGCCCAATGGACCTGAAATGTAGACAGAACAGAAGTTACCAACTGGAGCCTACCAGCATAGGACAATGCCTTATGAGTCTATTTGTTAACTATGGAATCAATTTTTTCCAACAAGGGGATACAACCTCTCCTAGTCAATCTTCTTGATAAAAGAGATACACTCAGATATTTCATAGGGAATTGACCTCTTTTAAGACCCGAAAGAGTTTCCAACTAAATGGCCAAATGATCCATGTCATGAGACAAAAAGAACTAACTCTTGTTAATATTCACCAGAGAATTTAGAGATAGTGTTCAAGCAATTAAGCAAGGTATTCACCGAGGTTAGATTAGCATAACAAAACGTTAACAGATCATTAGCAAACAAAAGATGAGAAAGTTTGAGAGCTTTTCATATCCAGTGGAATTTAAAAGTAGGATTTTTTACTATCGAATCATTCAGACTCCTAGAAAGGACCTCCATACAGATAATAAACAGGTATAGAAAGAGAGGATTGTCTTGTCTTAATCCTAATTTCCCAAAAAAAAAATTTGTAGTAGTCCCATTAATATGGATAGAGTATGAAGGAGAGGTAAGACACTCTTCAATCCACTTAATAAATATAGGAGGGAGCCCTACAGCTGGGAACACCTTGAGGAGAAAATCACACTGAATAAATTCATAAGCTTTTTCCAAGTCTATTTTAAAAGCACATCTCTTATGGTTATCGAAAAGGTGATAGTTCTTGAAAATTTCTTAAGCTTAGAGAATGTTGTCCCCTATACGACAATTTTTAATGAAAGCACTTTGGTTTGGGCTACTAATAAGGGCAAAGTCTGTCTAAGTCTATTAGACTTGATTTTTGTGATCACCTTATAAACCATATTACAACAAGAAATAGGTCTATAATCCAACACAGTGGAAGGTTGGTTCTTCTTAGGAACAAAGGAAATAAAGGTTGAATTAAGCTCTTTGAGGAGCCTCCCACATTGGGAAAAGTCTTAGATTGCCCTAATGATCTCATTACCAATAATATGCCAAGTTTGTTTAAAGAAAAACCCATTGAACCCATCCAGACTAGGTGCCTTATATAGATTGAAAGAAAAGAAAACTTCCCTAATCTCTTGAGATATAACTTCAGCTACAAGATTGTTTCTAAGGTTCTCAGGAATTGGGTAGGGAAAAAGAGGAGTCACATTCTCCTTTTGTAGTTACTAGGTCTTTCTTTTTGCCAAGAGAGTTTTGAAAGAAATTTATAAAGGAATTTTGGATTCTTCTAGGTCAGTAATCCTTTGGCCATTTCTCACCAGTAAAGAGTGCATAGTGTTTCCAATTTGACAAGATGGAATTATAGAAGAACCAAGTGTTCCTATCCCCCCTCCCTAAGCCATTTAATGTGGGAAGATTGTTCGTAAAAGGATTATTGATCATTTAAAACATCAAACAGATTGTTTAAAGCCTCATGCTCTTCGGTAACAAGTTGAGTCCTATTAGGCAATATCCTCATTTGGTCTTAGATGTTATTCAAGACAGCTTGACAAGCCTCAACTATATCATTAATATCACCTACTTGAACTGAGTTTGGGGATTTGAGAGCATTTTTGACTAGTTTGAGCTTAGACACAACACAGAACATAAGAGTCCCTCGGGTTTGAGTATTCCAAGCCTCTTCTACTATCTAAAGGGAGTTAGGTTGAGAGGCTAGGAAGTTTGAAAATCTGAAAGGTGAAGATTTCTCTTAAGGAAAGCAAAAGTCCTTATCAATATAGGAGAGTGGTCTGAAATATTAGGGTTAAGGATCTCTCCAAAGGAACTAGGACATTGACAACTCCACTTCAAGTTTCTAAGTGCTCTATCTATTTTTGTAACTATATGGAGATCACCAGATTGCTTATTGAACCATGTAAAATTTGGACCACTATATTTAAGATCGTACACACCACAATCCTCTACACACTTCCTAAAGTCTCTCATTCCACTTATAGCCAAGGAACTAAGGGGTTCAGCTTTGTGAGAAAACAGAATAGTGTTGAAGTCACCACCCAAAATCCATGGTTGATTTCCAACAATGAGTTTGACGTTTAAAAGGGTAGCCCAAAGATTTTTCCTATGATTGAGGTTATTAGAGCCATAAACACGCTTAAAAAAATAGAATCACAATTCAATTAGTCAGTAGTAATAATAGGAGTGCATAAATAACAATCTGGATTCCAAATTACCAACTAACCGAACATAAGAAGCTTGGTCTGGATTACTACAGAAATTCCATCTAGGAAACATAGCAGAGCAAACATTATTCAAAAGGAAAAGAGACTTAATCGTAGATTCTATTTAACACTCAAAAGAAATCGATAGCATCTTAAGGAAGAATTTCACATCTAATTTTTTTTATGGTTATTAAGACGTCTAATATTCCAAAAACCTAGATCCATAATTGAAAACACCAAGACAAAACTATTATTTTTGTTTCCTTCTAGATTTCCTACCTTTCCTAATGGTAAAATCCCCCTCTACCCCTTCCATCAAACCCAACCTCTGAGCATCAATAAAATTTATTAGCAACCACATCAGATTTATGAGAGGCAATAGACTTACCTGATTTGCTCACACCAGGACAGTCAACATTTTTAAGGTTTACTTTAGGATCATCCTGCTTCTGTTGCATTTCTTTGCACTTACTTTGCTCAATTGGGGTTTCAGCTATTATGCTCTCCTTAGGACTAACTTGTACCTTTTCAGGAGTTTGCTCCTGACCACTCTCCATCTGTTGATTTCCACTTATACGTTTAGAATTATAATCCTTTTCCAACTCTTCTTAAGTTCCAGTTTCAAATGTACTACCTGTTGGTTTCCATTCCTTTTCCTGTGCTATCTTCTCAGGTTTTCATTCATATTCTATTGCAATCTCTTTAAATGTCATTTATCCCTCATCATTATAAGTTCCCAACTGAAATGACGAAGGTCAGTTCTTTTCTAGATCTAGTTCTACACACATTCTAGCATATAAGATTCTGGACATTTTTGTTGTGTGGGAATCCATAAGCAAAGGATGTCCCACTGCACTAGCAATCCTACCTAACCCCTCATTATTCCAATACTCATAGGGGATATTGTGGAATCGTATCCAGACAGGGGCATATCGAACATCCTCCTACTCCCCCGCATTCAAGCTCCATTTTCGTAAGAACAAGGGCTTCCTTTGGATATGCCAGGGTCCTTTTTCAGCACCTTATTCAACCCACATTCAGAATCAAACTTGAAAAGAAATTTGTTTGAGCTAGTCACTAAGATTTCTGTTAAGCCACAAGCTAACCAAGCTTTGGACAAGGGTCTCTGAACTACTGGGAAGGCAGGGTGCTTACTAATAAAGAAGCCTATTAGGACATGAAGAAACTTCCTTGCTCCCTTCTGTGCTAACTCTGGCAGTGGGATAACGAAGATTTGATCCTCCTTGATTTATGGGGGCTAGTAGGCCAAAGTCGTGATGCTAAAGGGTTCCTCCACTCCGTCAACAACAATGGATTTCCAAGTTTTGGGAAGAGATTTTAGTGAAGATTTTCGGTCATGGATGCTTAAAGGAATCTATGGGTCAATTGGTGCGACGGAAGACTTGCAAAAGTTTTGCAATCCTAAGGGCATCTTAACAAAGGGGATGTTAGGGCAATTTGGGTCAATATTTTTGAAATTAGGGATTGGAGAATGGGTCGAAAGGGGGATTTTAGGAGAAGGTACAGGGGATCAGGCTAAGTGTACATAAGAAGGAGATAGGGGATAAGAAGAAGAAGAAGAAGCCATGGAGGACGGGGCATAATGAAAATATAATAAGCCTTAAAAGGCATCAAAACTTTACAAACAACTACAATAGAGATTAACTAAGTTAAAAATTAACCTTTACATATAGATTCCACCATCATAATGCTACAAGTTATAAACAATTAGTAATACAAAGGAGAATAAATTATATGTTAGTTAATGGTCCACTTTGAGAAGATGAATGAGCTACATTTGATTTCTTCTTTATATAAGCAAATATGGCACCTTATCTTGCTGACCATTGTCTTAATAAGGACTTCAATGCTTTTTAGTTTCCAAAAATTCTCTTGTTTCTTTCATCTCATATGAATGTGGCTACATATGGTACATTCGTATGAAATATACATCAATCCCCTTCTACATTATGATTGATTTTCAAAATCCACTCCACTATTTCTTGCTAGTTATTGATAACACTGTCTATAATGCATCTATTAAGCATCTCAGTCTTAGCCATATTAATGTGATCGTATAGAAACAAAAGATGGTTAAGGGTTTCTTGAGAAGTGTTGCAAAGAGTGCACCATTTAAGAATAGCTAAATGTTTATTCAACCTATCTAAAGTGGGAAGTCTATCCTTCACTACTAACTACAATGTACAAGAAGCTAAAGGAAATAAGTTTTTATCCCATAAAAACTTGTGCTAAGTAACATTTGGATTAAAAAAAGCTAAATAAATTTCTATATGAGGTATTAGTAAAATTACTTGAAGTGGGTGCTTTCAAAATGGGTTTATCCTTAGTGTATGTTCAAAAAATAAAATTAAATAGGAACGAAGAGATGTTTGATACTAGAATGGTATTGAACAAGTTATGATTGCCTATAACCTAAGCATTCTGGCATACTTAAGAATAATTGCCTTGAGTGGATTTATGCCATCAATGATTTCAAAAGAACCATAGGGGGATCAGTAGCCCTCCCAAAAGGATTTATTATTTCCATCACCAATTACACTCAAGAATTCCATCCACACTCTATTTCTTATATTGACCAGGAATTTTATATTTGAGAAAGAGTTTAAAGGAAGTTTAAAGCTTCAAAAATTGCACCCTTAATGTAATAGGCATGAACCTATTTACTTTGCTAGGCACGTTTGTCCCTAAATAGTCACCAAATTCTTTTAGTTAACAAAACTATATTGGTTGTCTTGAGTGAAGTGATGACCAAACCCCCTTGTTTATTAGGTTGGTATAAGTTATGAACTCAACTCAACTCTCTTCTTGAATAAAGCTACTTTTCTTGTCTTTTTATGATTATTAGTTTTATTTATCTTATTTTATTATTGTAAATCTCACTTTTTGTTATTGTTTAAGTTATTTGGACTTGACTAAAAATTTTACTACTAATTATAAGGAGCCTTCTTTAACTCTTCTTAAGACTAATGATATCAGTTTTAATATATTTGCAATATTTTATATAGAGTAGAATATTGAAAATTTTAGAATTCATTAAAATATATATATATAATTTAATTGTATTTTATTTTAATTTTTTATCATAAATCTTTCAATCTTATATATTAGAATGGGATATATCTATATTACTTGATTATAACTTAATTGTACCCTAAAGTCAGATGCATCATCTAATGCAAATATTTCGTCACAATTAAAAGGTGGAATTAGTGCTACAAAATGGAGATTGGAATAGATAACATTTGACATGCCTATAGGAATGGCAATGGGCCGCCAAGTTTTTTAAATAATTTTTTAAAATTAAAAATACAAAACAACTTATTTTTTTTAATTGGATCAGGGCCTGGGTTGCCCTGACCCAGGCTTACCCGAGGCCCAACTCTTATAAGTAAAATAATTTTATTTTGCTTAGAATAATTGGGTCTTGGGTTAGCCTGGTGAAAACAACTAAATTTAGGCCCATAGGCTAAAAATTACCATCCCTACATATCTGGAAAATGTAGTCCCTAGATTCTCAACAATGCAAATTGAAGAGGATACATATTTATAAGTTAACCATCACATTAGGAAGTTTACCAACTTAATATGCAAAGCTTGGTTTAGGCCCCAATACCTTAAGGTGGCATGGCATTCAATAATTTGGTCAAAATTCTTACTCCCTAAAGTCTCATTTTGGCTATGGTTAATAGTAAAACAAAAACTACCAACCTTGGAGGACCTTTCATTCCTAACTATCTCAAATTGATGTATCCTTTGTAACTAAATCAATAAGAACCTCAAACATTTATTTTTTATTGCTAGTTCTCAAAAGAAGGATGGGAAACTGTAAATAAAATTAGGAAGTTGACTAGTTTCAACTGCTCCTCTTACTTTAGTGGAAGTGGACCAAATAAGGAAGTTTCCTACTCACCAATCAACCAAATAATAGTAAGAAGTGCAATATACAAGATATGGAGAAAAAGGAACTCAAGAATTTTTTTAGCAGAAGGAAAAAATAGCAAGCCAATTGGCTCTCCAATTTAAGGATTGGATAAGAAAAAAGCTACTATTGCGTAAGATTACCTATCTAGCTTTTTAGCCAGCTCTTTTGGCAAACCATTGTGTATGAATGTTCAAACATCCAACATGGAAAGAATTGGTTACGCCAAAATATATGTGGAAATTAAAGGAAATGCAACATTGTTTGAGAGTCTATCTGTGATGAAATTAGGTGAAGCAAGTGAGATAGTCCAAGCTAAGATACCTATGAATTATCTTTGGAAGCCAAATAATTTAAGTAAGAAGTGGGTGCCTACTGGTAAAGCCTTCAAGACTGGTTGGCAGGATGAGATTCTAGGTTTGGGGCTTAATGCAGCAAAAGTAGATGATACAGAAGGACTAGCAACTAAGGAGCATTCAGCAGATATTGAAATAAAAGGAGTCTATTAAAAGCAAACAATGGAGTAATGAATGATAAATAAGAGATTATCAGCAAGGAAGGTGTTAAAAGTAGACAATAGAATAGTGAATGATAAATAGGAGATTATCAGCAAGGAAGGTGTAGACGATTCCAAGACACAAGACAAATGGTGAGCATGAAAGATTTGAGTTACAAATTGATGTGGAATAGAGGGGCATTACACATGCAAAGTTGGAACAACAATTAGATGAAGAACATATGGTAAATTAGCAATTGACCTGTAAGTGTTCGTTGAAATAAACATTTAAAAGAAACTAGACTTCATTCTTGAGAGAGAAGCAATTTCTTCTCTCTAATTTCTAGTTGGTCATGTATATTGCTAGTTTGTTATGCTTGCTTGCTACCTTCATCTAATTCTATACTAGCTTGACTAATCTGGCCCCATCTTCTTCTGTGTTCTTTTACTTACACCATAGTTTCATCCTTCACTTCTCAACAACAATTTTGCTTTCTTCTCAGCTTTTAGCCAAAATCTCAACTTTATCCTTGTTCTTTGTGAGTCTCATGCTTCACATCTGAGCCTTTGCTATCTTCTTTCTAATATAGTAAACTAATTCCTATGTCTGCTCACTTTTTATGCCTTTTTTACTTTCTTTCGTAACTTGCTAAAAGATCTCCTTTTCATCCTACTCTATCCATACCTGACTATACCATCTTAGAGTTTAACAATTTTCCTCCTTTAAGTGCTCTACCTGATGAAGAAAATTTTGTTGAACCCTTGTACCCCAAGAACCTTCCCCTTTTTATCCAACTTTAAAGCAGACTACACCATTGCAATCTCTAAAGGGTACAGCTCCTATCAAGAAAACACAGAAAAAAAGTGTTCAATGGTAATGCTTATTTAATAAAAATACCTTATTATCCTACAACAACCTTACTCGATGGCAAAATCATTATTGTTCTTAATGTAAACATTCTAAAAGATGTTGCAATATAGTGGGAAAACTCACTTATTGGTTTTATTTAGGATAATAGACCACCTTACCCTGTCATTAATGTTTAGGTAAGCACCAGTGGATTAACATAAGGCTACAAGAGGTTTTATTAAGAGATCATAACTTTTTTTGGGTCAAATTTTAGAAATAAAAGGAGATAAAATGGTCACACTAGCCATATAAAATAATCTCGCACTAGGCGTAAAATCAACTATGAGAAAAGGTGAATATGCCACTTTCACTAACTACCCCAACTGTAAGTTTTAGCTCAGTGAGAAGATGAAAGTTTTTTCTTCCAAACCCATGCATAACTCAAGACCAAAATGAGAGAAAGTGCACCACTAACCATTTACCCAAAAAAAATATATAAAGAATGCAATATTTTTCCTTCCATTTTTATTCAATCAAAACAAAAGGCCTTAATTATAGTCTTAATTTTATAAGGTTAAATAAACTAAAAATATATAAAAATTGTTGACAATTTGACATAATTGTTATGCTTAATTTGTAACTTGTTGGTTTTTTTTAGGATCAATATCAAAAACAAGGAATGACCTACACTATGAACTAATAAATATAAAATAAACTATTAAATATAGAACTAACAACCAACTCATCACTTCCCATATAAGACTAGAACTTATAGGGAAGAAAATATATTTAAGGATGGAATCAAATATGTAGTATTTATAGACAAAATCATTTGGTTTTTGGGGAAAATCAATATGTTTTTAATATTGAATGAAGATTAAATAGGCTAAAACTAAAGCATTGGGTAAAACTCTTCTTTAGTTTAAAGGTAATAGCTTAAATGACTATCGACTCCTAAGAAAGGGTAGCAGAATGAGACCTATTATTGGGCATACAGTACATTATAGATGTATGATTATTATGTTTCAACTGGATTATTCTATTTCATTTCTTAAAAATAAAATAAATTAAATCAAAATACTTAATAGCATGGTGATACATTTATATAAATGCAATGGAAATATAGATAATCAAGTGAAAATAGTCTAAACTTCTTTATAAAGATTACAATTCTCCACATAAAATATATTCACAAGCTAATCTTCTTTTAATTAAAATAGTCTCCATTTGAGGAGGGCCTACAATAAACGTCCCCTCTAACTTAAATGGAGACCTCTACCAAGCCGACAATTTATTGATAAGTATCACACTTTCCTTTTGGTAAAGACTTCAACATCATGTCTGAACCATTATCATCTGTATGCACTTTTTCAAGTTTAAGCAACTTAGAGTCTAGAACATCATGTATCCAATGATATCTCACATCAATATGTTTATATTTACCATGAAAAGTGAGATTCTTGCTAGATGTATACAATTATGACAATCTCAAAACAATACCTATATTTTCTTAGTAGAACCAAGTTTTTGAAAAAACTACTTCCTCCAAAGAAAAACTTTTCAAGCTTTAGTTGCAACAATAAATTTAGCTTTGACATAAATGCACTTTTGTAACTTAGATTGCCAAGCCACATCTTCCCTTATAATGGTAATCAAATAACAGAAATTCTACTTTCTCGAGTTAACATCACCTATCATATCTGAATTAGTGTATCTAAAAACAATAGGAATTCCTATTATGGATACATTAAAAATATTTTACATCACTTCTTTCTTGTTCTCGCTGGATGGAGACTGTCTAGTGTTAAGCCTAAAGTGAGTAGCAAGAGGTGTGCTTCCTCCTTTAGCTTTATTCATGCAAAACCATTGAAGTAAATTCTCAATGTGCCTTTCTTAAGACAACCATAAATAATTTGTATTTCTTAAGACAACCACAAATAATTTGTATATCATGAATTTGTCTTATTGGTCTTAAGTCATTTCGTGCAAAAGAGTTACTGAGCTCTTTTTTTAGCCTATTAATTCTATAAGCATTATAACCAATAATTAACATGTCATTAGTATAGAGTTTCAAAATAAAGAAGTTATTGTCAAAAAATTTAAAACAAATACATAATAATCAGAAGTAGTGTTCTTGTAACCTTACTATATCATAATTGACTTAAACTTCTTATACCATTATTTTGGAGCTTGTTTCAAACCATATAAGCTTTTCTTCAATTTATGAACATAGTTATCCCTACCATTCACCATAAAACCCCTCTAGTCACTCCTTATAAATCTCCTCCTCTAAATCACCCTAAAGAAAAATAGTTGTCACATCCAACTATTCAACCTCTAAATCAAGACTGGTTGCTAAAGCAAGAACAAATCTAATAGAAGACATCCTAATAGTAAGTGAGAAAATCTCTTCAATGTCAATTCCCTTTTTCTATCTAAAGCCTTTAACGACTAACTTAGCTTTATATCATGAAAGAGAAGAATTATTTTCATTTTTTACCATATAAACTCCTTAGTTCTATAAAGCTTTTATGATCTTAGGTAAGTTAACTCGCTCAAAATTATAGTTTTCCTATAAATACTCCATTTCTTCTTTCATAGCTACAACCAACTCATCCTTATGATGACTTTTTATAGTTTCTCCATAGCTCTTAGGGTCTCCATCATCAATGAGGAGCACATATTCATTGAAAGAATAATGAGTGAAATTGTAGGTTCATTAATAACCTTAAAAATAGAAACGTCTACCTTATTAACAACATTACCATTAATACCTTTACCTTGATCATCATGAATATGATTTTATAAATCATTTTGATTGCTAAACTCAACTATATTAGGCATATGTGTCTCTAGAGCTAGATCAAGATTAATTGAGCCATCAAAATCTTAAGACTTTGACTTCTCTATCTTGTTATCACTTTAATGTTTTGATTCTTCATGAAAATAGCATCACGACTTCTAACAAGCTTTTTTTCAGCTTAATCATATAGTTTGTAACCAAACTCATCATGGCCATAACTAATAAAGATACAATGCCTTGTCTTGACATCTAATTCGGACCTTTCATCTGTTAACATATATACAAATGCTTTATAGTCAAACACATGTAAATGATTGTAGGAAACTTCCTTACTATGCTACACACAATCAGGAACTTCACCCTGTAAAGTAGTAATAGGAGATAAATTGATAACATTTGTAGTTATATATAAAGGCTCTCTTTAAAAAGTTTCAAACAACTTTGCTTCTAAAAGCAAATATCTAAGTCTCTCAACTAATGTGCTATTTATCCTCTTTATTAGGCAAATCAATTAAGGTATTTTGGGAGGCATCTTCTGGTGCCTAAAACCCTATTGTCTATAGTAATCATCAAAAGGTCCACAGTACTCACCACCATTATTAGTATGAATACATTTAAGCTTCTTTCTAAATTCTCTTTTAATAGAAGCTTAGATCTGCGTAAAGACACAAAACACCTTATATTTTAACTTCCAATTATAAATCTATAGTTTTCTTGAATAGTTATAAAAAATGTCACAAAATAAAGTCCACCATTAAAATTCATTGTCTCCATTGGACCAAAAATATTTGAATGCACCAATTTAAGCAATTATGTTTTTTGAAAGGAGGATGGATCTTAAAGAAAACCTTTTTCTACTTACCAGCCAAGTAGTAAGCATAATTTTGTAATCTTACTTCTTTCAAGTTAGAAATTAGGTTCTTTTTGGTTAAAGAATCAAGTCCATTCTCATTGATGTGGTCAAGTCTTCTATTTCATAACTATGAAATGTTATCACTCTCAATTGTATTATGAGAATCAATTGAAATTAAAGCTTTAGTCCATTATAAACCTGAAGACTTTCCATGTGCCATAACCAAAGAATCATTAGTGATCTTACATTGACAATCACCAAAAGTACAGAAATAATCATCATCTCCTAGAATACTGGTAGAAACCAAATTAAAACGAATATCAGGTGCAAACTTGACTTTTTCCCAATTAAAACATGTTGTTTTGTTAATAACAATTTAGTTATATAATTATTGGAATACCCATCCCATTTGGGCTCAAGCTCAAGCCATGAGTCCTAAGCTTGGTTAAGCCTAGGCCTACTAGCTTGATCTAATACCATCCCTAAATTACAATTCTTCACACAAATATTCATACAACCAAATCGTTTTTTAATTAAAATGGGTTCCACTTAAGGATGACCTATGACCCTTGAGATCTTTAGCGAACTAATGTGGTGGAAATTGTGATGGTATTTACAGAATTTGGCCCTTCCTCTCGTGTAAGTGGGTTAGGATCGTAAGTTCTATGGAAAATGAATCCAGGTTGTCTTGGATATGGAAGAGGCATGTCGTTGTTCAGCAGGAAAACCACATCCAACATAGTTGGTCTGTCCATTGCATCTTCTTGTATGCACAAGAGTGCAATTTGAATGCATCTCAACGCCTCATGAGGTAGGTATGACTCCTCCACTATTGGATCAACTATTTCCAGGGCTCTATCTTTTCTCCACAATTCCCATACCTGACAAAATTTTACCAACAACAACATATGAAATTTTATTTCAACTATCTTTACCTTAAAGGATTTTGGAAATTTATATAACTGACATATCCTATCAAGCTTAATGCAGGATGTTGATCAAAGTCATTGTTCTTCTTGCCACTTATAATCTCCAACACTATGACTCCAAAGCTAAAGACATCGGATTTAATTGAGAATTTCCCAAACATTGCATATTCTGGAGACATATAGCCACTGCAATGATTAATGTGAAAGATGGTCATTCTATAAATCATATAATAACCAAGCTAATATATGCTCTACTTTTGATAATCAAGTGAAATTGTACTTACTATGTGCCTACAACTTTTTTTGTCTCGTTTTGCATTTGGTCATCTTCAAATATTCTAGCCATTCCAAAATCTGAAATTTTTGGGTTCATCTCAGCATCTAATAGAACATTGCTAGTCTTCAAATCTCTGTGTATAATTCTCAACCTTGAGTCTTGGTGGAGATACAAGAGTCCACGAGCAGTTCCAACAATTATGTCAAAGCGCTTTTGCCAATTTAAGGACCCACTTCTGACTTGATCTACACCAAAATAAAGATTTCAGTTCGAATGTAGGCTAACTACCGTAATATGATGACAAGATATTAATTATACTCACCAAAAAGAGAAGAGTCCAAGCTTTTGTTGATTAAGTATTCATAAATTAGCATAGGCTCCTCTCCCTCAATGCAACATCCTAGAAGCTTTACCAGATTTCTGTGTTGAAGCTTTGCTATCAATTTGACTTCATTGATAAATTCTTCCATTCCTTGCCTTGAGTTTTTGGATAATCTTTTCACAGCGACTTGCTGTCCGTCAGGGAGTTGACCCTGGAATCATAATGCACAATTGAATTTTGGTAAATTGTCAAGTAGGACATTACAACCGAAAGACTATATTTAGAGTCTTGGAACCAAAGCCTTATAACCTAAAGCCTTATATATTTAGACCATAAAAGCTAAGGAGTCATTACCTTATAAACAGAACCAAAGCCCCCTTGCCCAATTTTGTTAGCAAGAGCGAAATTATGGGTTGCAGTTGATATAGTGTTGAGATCACAAAATGCCAATTCTGCCTGATTACTAGTTTCCCTCAACTCATCTGCCATCAGGGTCTTTTTGTTGTGATCTAAACCATTGATATGAGATATTCTTTTGCTCCATTTGTCCTTCGTTGCCCTTTAAACAGAAAGAAAACAAATCTTTTCAAGCAATATTTGCACTAAATAGACATTAATGTTTTCAGGAAATGCAGTTCGTTTATTGTCATCAACTGCCTATAGGGAATGCAGAACAAATATATATCTTAAAAGTATAATAGTAATTTATTTGGTTTTGCTTCTTACCTCCTCTTTATTCTCTTCCTAAGGAACAAAAAGACAACAATCACAATCCACGCTGAAGAGACTGAGATAGAAAAAATGGCTAGCATCTCCTTCCTTTTCAACAAACTACTCGATTTACTTGCATATTCAACTGAATGAATCCAAAGAACTTACATTATTTGAAAATAATCGGAAAATTTTTCTACACCTTCATATAAATTTGGCTTGGTAAGTTTTGAAATAGCACCAAATATAGGATGAAGACTTACCTAATTGAAGTGCATCAACACAAACATAGAGATCATATCCATCTTCCCTGAATTCTAGAGAGTCCATAAATCTTCCATACCAGGCTAAACAACCCGTCGTCCCTGCAACACCTACACTTGCATAAGCCAAGCAAGAGTAATTACTCATGCATTCCTTCTGACATTGGAGATAGCCCATGTTCTTCCCCAACCAAACAGCATTTGAATTATCAGGAACGTTAACTTTTGACATTTTCACAAACCCCTCTCCCTGCTCACACGACAAGGAAGACCCTTGTTGCTTCTTCGTACAAATACCTTCCCCATCTTTCAAAACCCGGTCTTTCCGCAACTTGGGTTCATACCCAGGTGGACAAGTACAATCAACTTTGTTTTCATTACTCAGATAACACTTCCTGTAATCTCCACACTTCCAATATGAATCGCACCTGTACTTAGGCACTGACACTAACTCCTTCCATTTCCCATCACTTTCAGACCAGTTTAACCTCCTTATGATTCCTGTTTCATCTAAAACTATTCTAATTCTTCGAGATAGTTCCTGGTCTTGAAAATAAGTAAAGTATAATTGATCACAGATTGGTCTAGTAAATCATAATACCAAATTCCAAGGTATCTCGAAGAACTAGTACCGGAGCTGAAAAATCCTAGAGCAAACAGGTTGTCTTTGGAGACCAAAAGTTGGCCATCATCACTAATGGTTTGGTTCCAAGGCAAGATGTCCACAGAAGTGACAATCTTGAAAAGGAAAACTAGTAGTGTCAATAAATGTAGAAGCAGAAAGAGAACATCCATGAGCACGATCCTCTTGCTCCAATAATGTCTGGAACTATGCTGGAAAGTTTTTGTGGGGCATGATTAATAATTGTGGATGCAGGTGAGGTAGTAATTGGAGAGCCATTTCTGTCAAGCTACCTAGGCATTAGTCATTAGTCATGGCAAGCTATAAATCAGTTCCTATGAATTTCACAAAATATTGTTTGAATACCGATCTAGGATTTCACGTGTTCTGAAGGATCGTTGACTATCACTAATTATTGTGTATTTCTGACAAGCTACCTACTCATAGGGTTTACAAATCTTGTGACAAGCTACGTACTCGTAGGCTTTACAAGTCTATGAAAATTGGCGTTTGGGGATTCCCACTTTGTTATTCCAGTTCTGCATAGTTCTAAAATTCAACTTTGTTTTCCTGTCTTCCCTTCCAATTTGCCTCTGCCTTCCCCATTCAATAGCCACTGGTGCATTTTCACATCAAGTAAGATAAATCTAATTAAGACATTTCTGACGTTGTCTAAAGCATGGTTGACTATCGAACAAGTGGTGTCAGCTCTCAGCTCCCTTGGTCCTGAAGAGGATGTTACACTTGTTTCTTTGCCGCCTTCACCATGATCAAAATCAAGTGAGAGAAAATGAAGATGAAAAACAGGAAAGTAGTAACGGGAACCATAGAATGCGGTGCAATTTCAAAGCAGTTGTCATCATAGAGTGGAACAATTTTTTTTTGTTGCCCACGAGATGTCCTAAGAGATCCCAATTATGGAAAGACACCTTTAAACTATTCATACCTAGATTAATCTCCGCTTGAGTCAGGTAGTTCCTTACAAAAAGCAAAGCTTTAGCTCTAAGTTTTAAACAGCTGTATACATGAAGGCGGTTTGAACTCGCGACCTCACTTAAGCCTGAAGAACCCCTGACCAACTCACCTAAACCTTGGGATTAGTGGAAGAACTTTCATTATTGTAAAATTTCTTGATCATATGCAGTTATTTACTGTGCCTCATGAGGAGACGTTTTATTCTTTTACTGCTTGTCAAAAAGACATAAGAAGCACACATGGATCATGAGAAAGTAAAGATCACTTGTACGAGGAGAAGCTAATCTATTACAAATGAAATAACAAATCATGGACTCTTTCTTTCTTTTTCTTTTTTCTCTAACCAAGAACTGACGCTAAGTACAGTACAGGATTTTACAAACATTGTTCTTTTTCTTTTTGGTTGCCTACGAGGTGTTCTAAGAGGGTCGTAACTATGGGAAGACACCTTTAAGCCGTCCACATCAAGATTAATTCTCACTTGAGTCAGGTAGGTCCTTTACGGGAGGCAAAGCTCTAGCCTCAAGTTTAAACAACTGCATACATGAGGGGAGTTTGAACCCACAATCTCACTTAAATCAGGAGAGCCCCTTACCAACTCACCTGCACCTTGGAGTTTACAAACATTGTTCTTCTTTATTAGATAGTGGTGACGGTAATAGCACACATTCCTGTACATAGTTCAATTCGTAGTTTCTCCGTACGATTTGCCAATCCTCTTTTGGACGACAGGAATCAAAATAGGATGCAAAATAGATTCACCTTGATCATATAACAGCCTCAAAGGATAACATATAAAATTTTTATTTATATGATTTATTAAATATGTAAAAAAATAATATGTGCGGCTCTTTTTCTCTACCAATATGAAGTAACCATCACAACAATTTCTTCCAAGTAAATTAGGCCAATCTTTTCTTCCTTTCATCCATTTTCTCTAAATTATTCGACTTCCATATGACACAATGAACACTGCAATATCAGATACAACTAGAATTATAACGAGTCGGAGGATCGCAACAACACTAGAGCAATTTTAAAAAAAATTATGGTGCAATATGTGTAATGCATGTTGAAAAAAATTTATAATTTCTTGAACGTCAATATCACTTTAGGGATTATTTGGTTCTATTTCTGTTTTTCTGTTGTAGTTTTTAATCTTCACTTTCAGTTTTTTGCTTCTGTTTTTCTTTCAAATAAAAACAAAAACCTGTTTGGTTGTTAATATTAATATAGTTGTACTTTGTCACTGATAATAATTAAATTTTAGATAAAACTTAAAGATCAATTATTTTTAATTAAATAAATTTATTTAATCTCTGGTATAATATTTATTAACAAATTATTACTAAAATTATGTTAATTTAATAAAATAAATAATTCAAAAATTAAAATATTATTTATAAATTAATTTTTATT
>JANZXV010000001.1:3811467-3833232 GCA_027576455.1 Erythroxylum roigii | reverse complement strand
ATGAGAACACAAGTTGACTTATGCTCCTGTATATGTATAAGTCGACTTATTGAAGATACAAGTCGACTTATAGTCGACTTACATAAGAAAAATGACAGAACTGCTATCTCTTCAAACAGAACAGAATTTATAAATTCAATAACTTTCATTCTACTTAACCAAAAATTGCACAAAAAATATGCTCAGAAAGATCACAATGTCATCTACAATGTTTATGAAACAACCAAAATTTCAATTCCCTTGCTAACTGGGTCAATTAATTCACTCAATGTTACTGTCTCTGAAATCACTCACTTTGAGCAGTAACTTTCTATCAAGCATAACTCCCTGTACATAACTCCTAAAAATCACCACTTTATATACCTGAAAAGATAAAACCTCAAACTTAAATTCTTCCAGAAATAACCAAACTCCAATTCAGCCTCTAACAATTTCAAATCTGTTATGCAAGTTTCTGACCTAATCAGAACTTAACAACATAATGTAGGTTCAGATTTTGAAATTCCATATCTCCCACATCTGATTTCCACAAATTACAAGTCATATACCATTTTCAAGATCAATGTGTCATCTAAAATTCTGCAGTAAATTTCCAACACCAATTCAATTCAAAAAAATTACTAAAATTCTTCCAAATCAGCATGTGCACTAAACTGGCCATTCCGGCTAGGTTTCCTTCAATGTATAAAAATAGTCAATAGTAATCAGGTCATACCTCCTCCTATACATATCTAAAAATTTCAAAATCAGTGGAATTGGAAAGCTAACTTAATAGGCTTAAATTTTCCATGAAATCCATTTGTCCTAATTCCTTCTCAATTAATTTCAAAAAAATTAGCAAAACTCTATGGTATAGTCTCGGGTACTGTTCATTCCAGTTAAGAGCAGTAACTTTCCATGCAAAATTTCACCAGCTTAAAGCTAACATTGGGCAACACCTATTTCACACAAAAATGTAATTAACATCCTATAGTTTACGTGGCCACAAACCTCACCTCATTTTCATTCCTACAAAATTAGTTATGCTCAAAACAGTACAATCGGTTAAAAACCCTAATTTTCCAGATTTGGTCCAATCTTAGTTTCTCTCATTTCCAATGCCTTTAACACATCATTAAGCATCCAAATAACACAAATCAGTTCGTATACCATTCATACACCATTCATACATGTACTAGGGCTAATACTCAAAATTTGGCAGCATTTCACTCTTAATTTCTATGCAACATAATCATCAATATTTAATCCAATAGCAAGCTAAACATGCATTTATACTACTTCATCAACTTCATCAAGTCCTACATAACCTAATCTTACCCACCAATTCAACCACTCATTATCATCAAATTAAAGCATCAATCATCCTAATAAATACACCAAATTTCCCATTCAATGCATCTAACTACCATGCTTCATAAAAGACCAAATTAAAGCATAATTAAAACCTAATTGAAACACTCACCTAATGAGCTTCCAATCTTTAATTCCTTAAGACTACACCAACTTTTCACTTTCTCTACTATCTTCTAGCCCTCACACAAGGAGATCATCGGCATAAAAAGAAGGTAGTTGATAGCATGAAGAAAGGCTCTTAAATGTTGGAAGAGAGAAAATCGATGGATATGTAAAGAAGAAGGGTTTATGCTTCGGGTGAGTTTACAAACTTATCAACTTACTCATTTTATTCATTGATCAAAGCCAAAACCGATGGAACACTTGAGTGTAGGAGAAAGAGCATTAAATGAAGGTATATGGTTGGCAAAATATGGTTGGCCAAGTTGTTAAAGAAAAGTCAAAGGTATAAATCAATAAGTTTTCCTCATTTTTGTATACCTTATCTCCACATTTCGGTTACAATAGAAGGAAGCAATATTGCCTTAGGCAAAAACCGTGGAATGAAGAAAGGTGACATTAAATGAAAGCTTATGGGTGGCAAAATGTCATTGGTCAAAGTTTTGTAAAGAAAAGTCAACTTAATAATATTATAATCCAGATCAAAACTAACCCAATAAACTCAATTGACCCCAATTTCAATCCCAAAATAATATACCCAATAGTACAGTACCATTGGGTAGCAATTTTCGCTACCGAAAATTGACCGGTTCGTCAATTGGCGATTTTTTTCCGGTCCGAGAATTTTCTCCGGAAAAATCCAGAAAAATTCCTAAAAATCCCTTAAATTAGAAAACAATTTATGGCGCACTCAGAATAATTTTTCACACCCCATAGCTACGTTAATCACAATAAAATTGCATTAGACCCATCTTTATAAACCAATATCATCTTATTCTAATTAAATTCCAACAACTCTTAACACTCTCAATTCCTATAAATCGTTTTATTACTCACAATATATCACAAAATAATAATTTATCAACAAATCGAATATCACTAAACCCCTTCATTTAATAATCAAAACCTACACAATAAAATCCTCAATTTCTTCCAACCAAATTACAATTAATCAAACTAAAATCCTCAAAATAATTTACACATGCTTATTACGAATCGGGGCCCAACATCTTATGTATCTCATAATCAACTTCCTTTTCCCACAAAATCTCAGAATTCCCCTCTAAGGTGATACCTGTAGAAATACCATATTTCCAATATTGTGCTCTATCTCTCGAAAATGTTGATCAATATAATTCTTTTATTGATTTTGAGTTGATTTCAAGCATCGTCTTACCATCCCTATTTTCTCCATCGTCTCTTAAACCAATTCTGGTCTCTCTAACAATCTAACAACCTCTATATCTCAACATAATAGATCTCTACATTGCTTTTCATATAATGCGTACTAGAATGTGATAAAATCTCATCTTGACTAACTATTTTATATTATATCTCCTTTGTTTTGAATTTATTTTTGTGCTTAAATATGGAAATTAATTTTTTTTATTTTAGGAGATGAAAAGTAGAGATTGCATCAAATTGGAACTCTATTGATGATAATGACAAATTTTGGACAAAGTGAAGAGATTGTTGCAGTGGATAAAGCTGACCACTTAAAGAGTTAAAGTTTGGCTAGAAGACTTCGTCTTATTGTTGGACCCCACACCCCACCTCTTTGGTGTTTGGGGGTTATACCCCGGTGTGTGTTTGTGGGTTATACCACAGCATCCAACATAAATCAGTATTATCCTCTTTGGTCACGATTCGAACTCGTGACCTCAAGGTTTTGTTGCACTTAAGTGCAAGCCTCTCACCATTGAGCAACCCACAAACACACGCCGGGGTATAACCCCCAAACACCGAAAGGTGGGGTGTGGGGTCCAACACTTATCCTTATCATAAAGGAGTTTGATTTTGAATTCGTTTTAGATAGGCCTCTTTACAAGTTAGAGTTAGATTAGGATTAGATTAGAAAACCCTACACAAGGGGTGTTTCTTACAATAGAAAAGGGTTCTCAATTCTTACATTTTTAGCAATTCTTAGTTTTTCTTTTATTTTTGTTATTGGAGCGAAAACTATGTGTGGCTAATCTCATCGTTCTGATTTAAAGGGATTCAATACTTTAATTGTAACCTTATGAGGTTTTGTGTTCTCAACTTTTATTCACGTTTTAATTCAAGTATTTCTTATTTTGAGTTCTCGTATTTTAGGAATGATTGGTATTTGATTAATCTGACAATTTAATTTAATATTGATTATTCTATCACTATCAAAGAATTCAGTTATTCGTAATTGTCATGAAGGAATGGTACAAGTAGCAAATATGTTATTTATAAATTTTCATATTTAACTTATGATAAACAAGAAAACTAAATTGAATAAGTGTAACTATCTCGATTATTTAATTTAGGGTTTAGTATTTTTCACAGAGCTTATTGTTATCATATATTTCATATGGAATGATATCACCCCTAGTCAATGGATGGTAAGTTTTGGTTTGGATGCCAGGTTTGAAACATTTAATTTAGGAAAATTTGAAATTTATTGCGGCTATCCTAATATGTTTCAGACTAACTGCTTGAATCGTGAAAATATTCTTTTTAAACTAACGATCAATGTTACAATTAGATGAGATCATTTCCTTAAATCAGAGTTTGGTAATCTTGACTTTCTCGTATTTAAATTAAGTTGATTTAATTTTTTTTCCTTATTTTTAATTAATCAGTTTCTTAATTAAACCCCCTCCCCCCATTTAATTTTATTGCTTGAAATTAAGAAACTAGTGTTCAGTTCTTTAGGGATTCGACCTAGTTCCACTACTACTACAAAAGTTTAGAGAATCGATATTATTTTGGGGGCTTCAACAATACCAAAATTTTTCGAGAAACTATTTTAAGTTTCTTAATTTCTTTGAGTTTTTATTTTTACAATTACTGTTAACCTCTTGCCTTGTATAACTCATGCTTCTTATACAGGTAAATTGCAATATATTCCAGAAATTGGGAAGACAACGCATCGTTTGAGAAAAGAGACTAAGCAAGGAAGTAGTCATTCACCTTCACATATGAAAGTTGAAGAAGATCTAACAATTGGTGAAGACTCTAATTTTCAAGAAGAGGACGAAAAGATGACAAATCTCAATCCCAGAATGTTGCGGGAGTTAGCGGCACCGAATTTGAATCAACAACCTTTATGCATTCAATTTCTAAATGTTGAGGTAGATTTCGAATTGAAATATGGTTTGATTCACTTACTGCCTATTTTTCGTAGTCTTGCAGGTGAAGTTCCATATAAACACCTGAACGAATTTCATGTTGTCTGTTCTGGAACGAAGCTACAAGGGGTGACAGAAGAACAAATTAATCTTAGGGCCTTTTTGTTCTCTTTGAAAGATAAGGCAAAGGATTGACTATATTATCTTCCGCCTGGCTCAGTAACAACATGGAACAAGATGAAAAGAATGTTTCTGGAGAAGTTCTTTCCTACATCAAGAGTAGAAAATATCAGAAAGAAGATATGTGGGATAAGATAAATTACTAAAGAAACATTATATGAATATTGGGAAAGGTTTAAGAAGCTATATGCCAGCTGTCTACATCATTAAATTCCCGATCAACTTTTGATTCAATTCTTTTATGAAGGACTATTACCAATGGATCGAAATATGGTTGATGCAACTAGTAGAGGAGCTCTGATAAACAAAACATCTAAGGCAGCCAGACAGTTGATATCAGTTATGGCCAAAAATTCTCAACAGTTTGGGACAAGGATGGATGGAGATATTAAGTGTGTGAATGAGGTAAGTAACACGCACCTTAAGGATAAAAGATCTTATTTAATCGCTATAGCTCATTAAATGGCTGTAGGTCAATTACAATCGACAAAAGTATGCGGAATATGCTCATTCCCTGGACATCCTACAGATATGTGCCCTACATTGCAATAAGACTCTCTTCAAGAAGCTAATGTAATATGGGGTTTTCCTGGTCAACCTCAACAAAAGTATGACCCTTATTCCAATTACTACAATCCAGAATGGAGGGATCATTCAAACTTGAGTTATGGAAATCAAGGAGGCTAACAACGATATCATCCTCACAATTTTAATAAACAACCTCAATCTTCAAATTCAGGTATGTCTTTAGATGAAATTATTAAGGCACTTGTTAATAATACTCAACAATTTCAACAGGAAATAAGGGCAAACCTTCAAAACATCAAAAATCAAATCACTCAATTAGCCACCTTGGTAAGTAAATTGGAAGCGCAAGCATCGGGGAAATTACCTTCCCAAACCGTTGTGAATCCTAAAGAGAATGTGAGTGCAATGACTTTGAGAAGTGGTAAGGAAATTCAATCTGGAACTTCTTTACCAATGGAGGAAGAAAAGCACGATGATGGAGAAAAGAAGGAAGAACTTCCAACTCAAGAATCAACAAAGGTAAAAAAAAAGATTCATCTCCATCAATATCAATTAATGCATGTTTATCTCCTTTTCCTAGTATGTTGGCTAAACCAAAAGATGAAGGATATGAAAGAGAGATCTTAGAATCCATATCATTTCTGGAAGCCATTAAGCAAGTTCTGAAATATACAAAATTTTTATAGGATTTGTGCACAAATAAAAGGAAGCTGAAGGACAAGGAGAGGATAATTTTAGGTAAGAATGTATCAGATGTGATAAATAGGAAATTACTGGAAAAAAAAGCAAAGATCTAGATATGTTTATACTTTTCTGTGTTATTGGTAATAGAAAAATTGAGCGTGCCATGCTAGAATTAAGTGCATCTATTAATATCATGCCATACTACATTTATCGAGCTTTAAATCTGAATTCTTTGCAAGAAACTAATGTGATTATCCAACTAGCTGATCGTTCGTATGTCTGCCCTATTGGAGTTATTGAGGATGTTTTAGTCCAAGTTAATAGTTTGGTATTTCCAACGAATTTTTACATCTTGAAAATGGATGGAGATAGTGTGGAACATTCGGCTTCAATTTTATTAGGTAGGCCATTTATCAAGACGTCTAAAACAATAATCGAAGTACACAAGGGTACTCTTTCCTTAAAGTTTGATGGAGAAATAGTAAAGTTCAACATTTCTAAAGCAATGAAGTACCCAAATGATTTTCAATCCGTTTATCATATGGATATTTTGGATTCATTTGTGCAAGATATGTTTAAAGAATAGAGTGTTGAAGATAAGTTAGTGTGTAAGGCTAAATTGGAAGTGAACGAGCAAATTGATGAAACTTGTGAAGTTGTAGAATTATTGTCAGCAATGCTAATAGATTTGGAAACTTTAAATGATGAACTTACTATAACTCACAAGAAAATCTTACCTTCTATTTTGTAGGCTCCGAAGAAAGAATTAAGGGTGTTACTTGATCGCCTAAAATATGTCTATTTAGGTGAAGGAAAGTCATTACCCACAATCATTTCAAAAAGGTTGACTAAAGAGCAAGATGAAGGACTAATGATACTACTTAAGAAGTACAAAACTGCAATTACATAGAAGTTTGGGAAGAACTGGTCACATCGAGCATAACGACGTTAAACAATTGTGCTTTTCAGGAGGCAACCCAAAATATGATAGTTTTATTTTATTTTGTTTTAGTTCTTTTTAGGATGCATTTATTTGTTTTTGAAACATACATTATTGAAAAAAAAATCCAGACAACTAAATCTCATAAGGCGAGATCTCGCCTTATATGATTTAGTGTTCTCGCCTTATATGATTTAGTGTTCTGGAATGAGGATCTTAAAATTTCAAACTACTAAATCTCATAAGGTGAGACCTCGCCTTATGCGATTTAGTGTTCTAGATTGATACTCTAACATTAAAAAAATAAATTAAAAAATTAAAAAACATAAAATTTTCTTTATTATTCCCTTTTTTACTTTATTTATTTAATTAATTTTTTTAAAAAAACTTAATCTATTCTTTCTTTTATGCACGACACCATCTTTTTCTACTCCATGCTCTCTCCCAGTGCTGGAACATCACACACGCCGCACCAGCTAGAGCACTGACTCACGCACACAACCCTCTCCATCTGTTTCCACTCACGCAGTAGTCTCCCACCAGCCCTCTCCATCAAAGCAACCTCACATGCCACTCTCTCACACACACTTAAACAGCCATCCTCACAATGCCACAACCCTCCATATCCACCATCGCGTGCACCAGCAACGCTCTGCAATCTCTAGCGCAAGCAGCATCTGTCTCTAACTTTCACACAGCCCATCCAGTCTCTTCCTCACACGTAGACATCCTTCCAATGTCGCAACCTCCCCAGCAAGCTCTCATTCCATCCATGCCACAACACACACACAAACCTCCCCTTCCACCCATGTATCACACATGCTAGAGAACACAACAGTAGCTCTAGGCAGAACACTCACGTAACAACACAGTTCCAATCCTTCACGAATGTACCAATAATAATGCACCCTCGCCCCATTTATTTATTTATTTATTTATTTTTACTATTTTTAATTAATTTTTTCTTATTAATTACTTTTAGTTTAATTTCAATTATTATTCAGTTGTTGTTAATATTTTTCAAGTAATTTTTGTTTATTTTGTTTAGTGCAATGGGGCGTTCTAAGGGTACTACCAAAACTGCAGCAAAGGCCAACTCACCGATGAATGCTAAATCTACAGTAGGCTCGAAAACTAGTACCACAAAGAAACGTGCGCGGATAATGTTCAGATGCTCACCATTCAGGGAAGTCCTCAATTGTTTATTTTCTTTGATTAACTTTATTGAGTGTGAGTATCTTATGCATATATTAGCGACAATGTATGATTTAGGTGTAGGGGAGTGAGTGTTTTCATTTTGATAAACTTTGTGACTTGTGCTTGTGACTCATAATGTGTTGATTCATATATTAATTATTCCTCATGATAGCTTTATAATTTTTTGATTATTGTTCATGAGTAATTCTTAAGTTAGGGTGCATTTCAGTTTAAGATCTAATGCATGAGAGTGACAAGCATGATTATTGTTTTTATTAAAATCCGGCGAGAGCAAAAGACTGGGAGCAAATCGGATTACCAGAAGAGAGACGGGCACCGTGGGTTGGGAGGATCAAGGAGAGGATGAAGGCCAGGTCGAGGAGAGAGTTGCAGTTAGTCGTTCCTGGAAGAGGCAACATGAAAGAGCTGAGCTGACAACAATTAAGTAATCTTCAGAACCCTCAACTTATAGACTGTAACCCTAGATTCTGCATAGCTTGCGTTACTGCTATAGATTAGAGTCTCCATATGTGAGCCATTCGCCTACTACAGTGGAGATGTAACTGATTCACAATCAGTTGCTCTCTAATCGTGGTAGTGACGATCTCAGTGAGGGAGTTCAGAGAGGTGGACTGGTTGTTGAATCTTCTGCGATTCCTCTCATTCCATATAGCCTGAACACATGTAGCCAGCGAAAGAAGAGTTATGTCCCTGTCACATTGAGACAGAGGCAGCTTGGGTAACTCATGCATAATAGTAGTTAGCTGCCAGGCATTATGGTCAGGCGCACAGAGAGTGGAAACCGTAAACCATAGAGTTCTAGAAAAGCTACAGTCAAAAAACAGATGGTCTCTGGACTCTTCCGCCAGATGACAGAAAATACAGTGAGTAGGGGAAGTTAAAAAATTGAGTCTATCCATAGTACTCAGCCTATTCCTTATAGCCAACCAAAGCAAAAAGCTCACGTTAGGTCTGAGGAGCTTGTTCCAAACAAGGGAGTCCCATCCCACCCTGTCTACTGTCCTAGCCTCAAAAGCTCTGATAGTCTTAGTAGTAACCGCCGAGAGAGGAATTCCCCTCCATAGGAAAACGTCATTCACTCCCTGGGGGATGAGGGGAGGGATATGAAGGCTATCAATTTCAGCCAATGAGAGGGGCCATTCACCATTAGACCAGCTAGCCTGAAGTTTAGCATGTTTGGGTATACGATGTAATAGTGAAATGGCCAATCTGTTATTGACTAAAGGACCATTGCCCGTCCAATTATCGTACCAGAAGGATATTTTATCACCCTCCCCTATTCGACAAGTGATGTGCTGATATATCCCCTCTCTCATGCCTAGGAGCTGGTTGAAAAACCAGGTGTAGGTGGGCTTAGGCTTGAGAGACCAGAAACTTCTTCCCTTTAATATATAAGTATGCATCCATTTGGCCCATAGAGACTCTTGGTCACTTAAAAGTCTCCATATTCTCTTGGACATTAGGAATTTGTTTCTAGAAACAATGGAATCAATGCCCAAACCTCCTTCTTCTTTGGACTTACAAACAGAGTGCCAAGCTATTTTAGCCATTCCTTTTTCCCCATGCTTGTGCCCCCATAGGAAATGTTTCAGCAATTTTTCAATAGTATGAGCCAACCCTTTGGAGAGAAAGAGGTAAGAGCTCCAATAAGTATTCATGGAGAGGAGAACAGATTTAAGAAGCTGTAACCGACCCCCATAAGAAAGAGTTTTGTGTGTCCACAAGGCTAGTTTCTTCTGGACCTTCTCTATTAGGGGAAGACATTCGCTAAACCTAAGCCTCTTGGAGGAAATAGGGATCCCCAAATAGTTTAAAGGGGGGGATTTAACATGCATACCCGTAGCAAGAGCTAGGGCTCTTGAGAGATGGGAGGCACTTTTGGAGAGTACAATGAAGCTCTTATGAGGATTGGTGCATAGACCAGACATCTCCTTAAACTCTAATAGGGTAGCCATCAAGATAGAAGCCGAATGAACATTGGCTTTGCAGAGCAGAATGAGATCATCTGCAAAACAAAGGTTGGTTAGAGAAATCCCTTTACATCTTGAATGGTACTTGAAGGTAGGATCTCGAGAGATGTTATATTTTAGCAATTGGGTGAGGACCTCCATACAAATAAGGAATAGATAGGGGGAAAGGGGATCCCCTTGCCTCAGCCCTCTTTTCCCTTTGAATAAACCAGTAGGGCACCCATTAATCAGAATTCCATAGGAGGCTGTGGAGATACATTGATGGATCCAATTTATGAATGAGGAGGGGAAGTTCATATCATGCAGCACCTTGAGTAAAAAACCCCAATTAACACTGTCAAAGGCTTTTTGAAGATCAACTTTCATAGTGCAATTAGGAGGGCCTCTCTTTCTAGCATACCCCTTTAGAAGTTCTTGAACCAAGAGAATATTGTCTCCAATATCTTTACCAGCCAGAAATGCCCCTTGATTGTCACTGATGATAAAGGGCAAAACCTCCCTCAACCTATTGGCCATAATCTTAGCAATAATTTTATAGAGAAAATTGGTACAGGAAATCGGCCTGAAATCAGTCCATGAGTTCGGGTTGGGGAGTTTAGGGATCAGACAAAGGAAAGTCTTATTGATTTCCTTTAGGAGAGAACCCTTGGAAAAGAATTCCTGCACAGCCTCTTTGATAATCCCTCCCACCTGAGGCCAAGTTTTCTGGTAGAAAAAGCCATTGAGGCCATCCGGGCCTGGGGCTTTGGAGCCATTCATACTAAAGACAACCTGGTCTATTTCCTGATCAGTAACAGGTCGAGAAAGCCGTTGAGCTTCATGATCAGGGATTTTAGAAGTAACAAAATGGCTGAAATTGGAGCCCTGTAAAATAGAGGGAGAGTCCCCCAGTAATTTGCTGAAAAAAGAATAAGCATCTTTTGCTATCTCTTCCTGACCAACAATCTCCCTCCCATCTTCAGCCTTAATGGAATGGATGCTGTTAGTGTTCCTGCGGTGTGCTAGGGAATTAAAGAAAAATTGAGTACATCTATCCCCCTCCTTTATCTAGGAGATCCTAGATCTCTGTTTCAATAATGAATATTGTTTATCCACAGCTTCCAGGTACTTTTTCAGTGCTACTTTTTCAGCTGAAGCTAGATGTTCATCCATAGGGTTGGCAGCCAAAGCCTGTTGTAGTGAGTGAAGCTTATCTCTAGATATGTCAATCTCCCTAGAGATGTCCTGTCCTCTCAGCCCATTGAGGTTCTTTAACTCCTGCTTAATGGCCTTAAGCTTTTGGATACAAGTGAATTGCCTTGTCCCATAACAAGGAAAGTCTAAGCCTTTCTGTATAGCCTGATGGAAACCTCCATAGCAGCCAAAAAATTGTTAAATCTGAACGGGTGCTGAGGTTTAAAGGAAGAGAACAGATCCATAACCTTGATAGGAGTATGGTCCGAAAAGTCCGGGTCAAGGAATTTAGCATAGCTGAGTGGGAAAGAGGAGAGCCAAGCCGCATTAACCATCATTCGGTCTAGTTTCTTTCGAATATTCCACTGAGCACTTTACTTGTTGGACCAAGTAAATTCATGCCCTGTATATCTGAGATCAACCAATTCAATTTCCTGAATACAATCAAAAAGATCCATAGTATAGTTCCTCAAGTTGCAATTTCCAACAGCCTCAGATCTTAACAGAGTAGTGTTGAAATCACCCCCCACCATCCACGGGGAACTTATAGAAGGCTTAACCCTTCGAAGAAAATTCCAAAGATCAGCTCTCTGAAAAATAGTATTGAAACCATAGACAAAAGTAGCTATGAAACCTGTGTTTGCTGATTTGAACCAGATATGGGTATGCAAAAACTGTGAGTTGGATTCCGGCACCTCTAACTTCACAAAAAGGTCATTATAGGCCACAATTATCCTCCCATAAGCATGGGATTGGTGGTTGGAGAAGAAAGACCAGTGGCTGCCCAAACAGTTAAGCTTATTTAGTTTATCCTCCTTAATTTTAGTTTCTAACATACACAAAACCATCGGTTTTTCCTGCTTCACAAAATCCTTTAAAGCACAAAGCTTTGAAGGATTGTTTATTCCTCTCACATTCCAAATAACTACTGACATAATTAGATAGATTTCCCCTTGGAGCCTTTCCTACTGCTCCGAGTATTTTTCCTATTAGTGACTGGCTCAGAAAAGTCCCCTTGTTTGAGATCAGTTGGCCCCTCCAATTGTGTAGGAAAATCCTCCATCAGGTTATTCACTGAGTAGGCCACCATATGGGTGTCACTAGAAGGAACTGTCTCCTCTCCATCCTTCAATCCATGGATGCCCTCAGTTGTAGAGGATTCATTGGGTTGGCCAGGGACTGCATCTACCTCATTCAGATTGATAGGAGAACTGGTTGAGCTAGGAGAAGCCCTCATATTGTGCTGGATTTGAAGCTGATGCTTCTCCAATTCCCCTTCTGTAACATCCTCATTCACTTCGATATGTTCAAGCCCCATCAGTTCCCAATAGTCCCCCTTGGTGAATAGTTTGCCCGTTGGTTTCCAAGCCTTGCCTTGGGAGTTAAGGGAGGGTTTCCACTGATAAGTAACCCTCACCCTATCCTCTCTCAATGAGTTACCATCAGCCAAGCGAAGGAGAGGAATACTATCCTTCAATTCCTGAGCAAGATCCATACTCACACATAACCTAGCGAAACCAACCCGTTTCCTCAAGGCTGTATTTTCATCCATGCAGATTGGTTTGCCCAAATAGCTAGCTAGCATGCTTAAGCCCTTAGTAGTCCAATATTCCAAAGGAATATTGTGGATGTTAATCCATAGAGGAATGTTCTTTGTTCTGATTTTCTCAAGCTCCATTCCTGGTTGCCAGAGTTGTATAAACAGTGGCAAGTGGGACACATGCCAAGGTCCCTCCTCAATAACCTTTTGGGCTTCCGATTTGGAAGAAAAGGTGAAAATGAGGTTATCCTCTTCTGTAAGCATGACCTCTTGGAGTCCCCTTCCATGCCAATTTCGCTTAGCCCATGCTTGAATAATTGGAAAAGCTGGCCTCTTTTCCATGAAAAAACCAACCAAAGTAGCTTCCCAAGTTTGAGCCCCATGTTGCAAATCCTCTAGACTAGGGGCAACCAAGGATCTGCCCTCTATCTCACTAGGAGGAGAGTAGACCAAAGAGGAGTCAGAAGCATCACCAACCACTTGCTTCCATGTTCTCCTCACCCCAAGTTCAGCTTTCCCATTGACCTTAGAAATTCCTAGAGAGCCAGAAGAGGCTGAGCAAAGGGGCTGAGAGAGAGAAGGAGAGGGGGGGGAGGGGTGAGAGACAATGCTGTTGGGAAGAGGGTTAGGGGAAGGGCTAGGGTTAGTGGGAGGCTTAGGGGAAGGAAATGGGGGGTTAGCAAGGGGTTTCAAAGATGGGGGTAGGGGAGGAAAATCTGAGTCCATAAGGATGGAAAAAGACCAGCGGGAGAATGAATCTGCAGGCAGAGAAAAGAAAGGGGGAAAGAACAGGGCAAGAAAAACCAGGCGAGGAGAGAAAAAGGAAAGAGAAGAGACTGGCAAGGAGGAGAAGAAGACAGCAGGAGAAAGAGGCAAGAGGCTGGACTGCGAGGAAAGAAAGCCAGAAGCTACATTGCCGGCAAAGCTACATTGCCGGCAAAGTGTAATATTTGTGAGTGTGCAGTGGGTTGTATCGTTGACAAAATTTTACAGGTAAAAAATTATCCAAAGAGTTGATAATATTATTTTAGACTACATTAATAATTAGAATTAAATAAGACTTATTGTTGTATACATATAATTTGATTATTTTGTATATTGAATTGCAAATCTTATACATGTTTGATATACTTTTCTTATGAATATTGAATTGTACGTTTACATATATATATATATATACGTTTATATATATGTATATATATATATACACACATGTAATTTGTGTTTAATAAGACTATTTAAAAATTAAACTCTTATTAAATTATTAAGTATATGTTTAGATCATGAGTTTTTCCTTCCATTATTATAAGAATAAACCAAAGTTCTATTTATTATTAAGTTTATTGGGTAAACTTAAGACAACTATAATCTGATTATGTCTACTCTTATAACAATGAGTCATACTTAACTAAATTTATGTGAATGGAATGAGTAAACTCATAATTAAAATAATTTAAAGGTATGATAGGAATAACATATAAGATATATCTTAGTTAGGAGTTGTCACCTAATAAATCTAAGAGTCACATGCGATGTAAAAGATAAACAAGCTACGTTATTTAAGTTAAGTTTGTTTGTTAAGCAAACTAAAAATTAACTAAATTCAAAAGTGATTTTAACCCACTAGAGAGAATAGAGTAATTTTTCACAATAATAGTAAGGGCTTTTATTTTAAATAAAATAGGGGGAGTAACTAAATATATTATTTGATAAAATTATTTCACTTAATTTAGCCTAATAAAATCATAAATAAAGACTATAATTGAAGATATTTGCTACAGTATGATTATAAAGAAGAAAATTGCATGATTTTCTTACCAATACAAGATATAATAGAGATCATAAATATTTCTAATTCGTGTTTTTGAGTGTTTGATACTAAATTTGAATTCAAGATAACTGTATTCAAGCATGATATGGAAGATATTATTGAATAAAAATAGTGGTTCTAAATTTATACGAAAAGGTTATAAGTGATGGATCAAAAGAGAGTTATGCTTAACATAAATGACAAGAGGATAAAGTTTGATAATCAAAATAAACCTTTTATGCCATGTCAATTAAATCAGCATAATGAGAATGATAAAGTTATATATAAAGATATACTTATCCTTTTGATCATGAATCATATAGAACTTAAGAAACTTGTTAGGTTGAAGAATAATCAAATCAACATTTGGTGAAAGGATGACTATGGTATAAATTGTTAAATCTTATAAATATGATGTATTTAATGTAATAACAATTCATAAAAAATGAATAATAGTCTTTAATTATATTTTCTACTAACTTTATATGAAAGAGTCTCACATATTAAATGAAATATTGATTTACATTCTTAAAAGTTCAAATATTTAAAAATAGAAATTAAGCATTGTGAATGTTGAAACACCTTGATGAGATTGATATGGTGAGAATTAAATTTTCTTAGTTATCTATAAGAAATGAGATTCTTTAGTAAATATTTCTATAATCAAATTCCATAATAGTATGATTTTTTGTGAGAAAGAGTGATTAATATGAGATATTATATACTACAATATTTATTTTTCTAAAGATAAACATTATATATGACAGGCCCCTATCTTGCAATGACTGGTGACCTGCTTGACACTTAACTATTCAGCATGTAAAAAGACCAATTTTCCCCTAATCACTATGCAAAAAGACCAAATTGTCCCTTAATGAATTTAATTCACCGACTAATCAAATTACATTCAGAAAATATTCGAAAAAATTTATCATCAAAGTGACTGATCCATGGTTTGTCTTTGGGTTTATCCCTTGGAAACCGAATCAAAAATTTAATTCCAAGGATTGCAATATAGAGTGCAACCTCGGGTTGGCTCACTTAATCGGAACCTAGTGCAATGGATCTAAGCTAGCCTAATTATCTTGAAATGCAAACCAAATTGGTTAGGAGGTGGTTTTGGATCTTTGAGAAAACTAACTAAATTGAGCTGTTTGGAAGAAAAGTATATAAAAAGGTATTTTTGGATTTTTAGGCAAAAGGAATTGAAAACTTTAACGATGATCAAATATGATAAAATCCTCTTAAAAAATGAGCTTTGGCTATCATAGTTCAGAATAAATCTTTGTGGGAGTAAATATCACTAAGTTTTCAAATGATAAACCTTAAACAACTCTTTAAGTCCAAGATCTTAATCAATGAACTGCATTTCTTAAAACCTTGTTGAATCCATCTTAGTGTGTGTAATTGGTAAGTTAATGCAAGTGGTTCATTTGAAATCAAGCATCATCTCAATATCAAACACGACTAGGCAGATAAAAGAAAATTAACAAAATCATCAAAAGGACATATATGAGACTTCATATATTAAAGCTCCAAGTTCTACATCAACAAATCCTATAACATAATACATTGTTCAACACTTGATTAAACTATAATCAAGATAATCTCACTACAAAGCATAAATCCTAACTAAGGAGTTCATAACAATGTAGTTAAACAAGAATAAACTACTCCCATTTGAAACCCATTGAACTCAAGCCAGTGCTACATCTTCAAGAGGAAATGGTGCTTAGCCAAGCATCACTTCGGAAGCACTCACAACTATAAACCCACCAATAGCATCCATGGCAGCAACAACAGATGATGAAGGCGGCGATGAAAGATGGAAAGGAATGATGGATGAAGGTCAAGTTTTGTGAGAGAGACGAGAGTGTGTATGTGATGTTCTATAGTCGGCTCTCTCTTCTGTGTAGTGTGTATGTCGCTCTTTGTATCCTAATTTGGTAGGTTTTTAAATATAGGATCAGTGGGTCGGGTCAGATAGTTAGTGATTTTTCTAAATATGCTTCGGGTTTTCGACGGTTCGCCGTGGTGATAAATAAGTTCGCCTTGGCATACTTTTCCCGAAAGGTTTTGCCTCTTTGTTGGATCCTTCACCGTGGCGAAAGAATTAATCTTCGCCGCGATGAACTTTTCCTGACAGTTTAACCTGGATTCCTTTGTATTTCGTCGCAACGACATATGCTTTGCCACGATGAACTTTTCCTGTAGCGCCTGTCTTCTTATTGACTTCATTTCAGCACATCTTTTATTTTACACCTTCGACTCCCTTCTCCTTGAGGTTCCTACAATCAACAATAGCAATTTGCAGTATCAATTGTTCTCAGAAAAACTAATAGTGCAATTAATACTAATTTGTAACAATTTTTACTATCAAATCGCATAAAGTAAAGGTACACACTCAAGGATTAATTTAAGCATAAAATCTAGAAATAGGAGTAAAAAAGTATAATAAAAGCTATGAAAGTGTCGCCAATTAATATAGTAAACTTGGGCTTAATCAAATTGTCCCACACTTAGACTTTTGTACTCTTAGACAGAATTTATAAGAATCAAAGAGACACAAGTGCGAAAGAAAGATCCCGACCATACTTAAAACAAAAGTAGGAAATTGGTAAAAATCACTTTCTCAAAAATCAATCAAAGCATACTGAAAGAATGCCAAGAAAATAAACACTATAAGAATTTAATCTAAGAGATTGAGCAAAAGGGATTTCACTCAAGGTAAGGTGTTTGCTCTCATCTCACTTGTGTTTAGGGATATTTTCACTCTAAAATCCGCTTAGTCCATTCTCTACCATAAGCTTGTGACATTTCTACCTCTCTACTAGAAGAACTATAATTTCAAAAATCAAGAGGACTTTTCAAGGTTGTAATGCACGAAAGGCTAGAAGAAATGGATGGAGTAAATGAAGGAAGAAAAAGTATGACTACATGTACTACAATTATGAAATAGATGTCAATAGTAAGACAATATTTACACAAATGACAACACTTTTTTTTAACACATATAACATATATATATTCTTTTTCTTTTTCTTTTTCTTTCTTTTTCTTCTTTCTTTCTCTTCTTTTTTTAGAACACATTTTTTAACTAGAAGAAAATACAAAATAAACTATTGACACATAAGGAAATGCAAAATAAACTATTGACACATAAAAAGATGTGTGTATGTACTCAAGAATTATGGCTCAAAGGGTTAGCAATGGATAGGTGTTTATGGAATTGTGCCTGGGTCAAAGGGTTTTGAAAGAATGCCTCTATCATGTTAACAAAATTCTAATTCATAAAGCTTTGATTAAGAATTGAAACAAGTTCTAAAGAGATATGAAATAAGCAGATATACATAAGAATTGAAAAATTCAAGCCCAAATATCCTTCCAACAAGGGTAATATCTCAATGAACAATCTCAAGTCTTAAAAAATAAAGTACTACTTTGTCAGCATGCCTTCATTTACTTTGTGTTGAAAACATCGAAAATAAAATTAGCCAAAATCGACTATCATTTAAAGAATGGGAGTTATTTTCAAAAACTCAAGAATCACTTTGAAACTTATAAATTTTTTTAGAAATAAGATTGACAAGAATCGAATGAGGGAGAATTGTTGAATTGAGGCAAAATTTCTCAAAACAAAATCATTTTTGCAAGAGTTTGGTGCCGCGGCGAAACCAAAGTTCGCCGCGGCGAAAAACATGCATATGACTGCGGTGAAGGCACAGTACGCCGCCGCGAAAAACAACAAAAACTCAATTTCCACAATCACCAAGTTTAAAAATTATGAACATTATGCATAATTGACTAACACGAACATGTAAATGGTCAAAATAGAGTACAAACAAGAATAACAAAGTGGAAAAATCCCCCCCACACTTAAACACAACATTGTCCTCAATGAGAAAGAACAAGTAATAGAAATAAGTAATAAAGGGAAATGGGGAGGCGCAATAATAACAAAGTGGGAGGACAAAGAGAATTATATATAAATGGATGCAAAAAGTTTGACATTACAAATAATGAACTGAGCATCCGACTAGCAAACTAAAACAAAAATACAACAAAAAGAAAATACAAAATAAACACTCGAACTAGTTCATCGTATGATCATCCGCAGTGTCGAAAGGGGCGGCCCCAAATGTGCCGACAACGTCAAGGGGATCATCTTCTCCAGAAGGAAGCAGGAAATGCAGGTGCGCGGTAATCAAGGTACCCATTTTTTGTGTTTCGCCGTAGCGATAGATCTCTTTTACCGCGACAAACTTTTCCTGTATCGCCTATCCTCTTGTTGACTTCATTTCAGCACATTGACTCCCTTCTTGAGGTTCCTACAATTAACAATAGCAATTTGCAATATCAATTGTTCTCAGAAAAATTAATTAGTTCAATTAATACCAATTTGTAACAATTTTTACTATCAAATTGCATAAAATAACAGTACACACTCAAGGGTTAGTTTAAGCATAAAATCAAGAATTAGGAGTCAAAAAGTATAGTAAAAGCTATGAAAGTGTTGCCAATTTATATAATAAATTTAGGCTCAATCAAGATGCTAGTTTAACTTACTCCTACAGATCTGATTCCACTTGATTGATCGCATACAAGGCTGTAAAGACTTTCTTTTTTACTCAATGCATCCACCACATTGTTATGTCTTCCCAGTTTGTGCTCCCATGCAAAGTCATATTTGACAAGAAACTCGTGCCACTAGTCTTGTCTTATAGGTAACTTCTTTTGGGTCCTGAAAAAGGCGTTATTCGTGTTATTCGTATGAACAACAAACCTGGTACTCAATAAGTAAAACCTGGTACCCAATAAGTAAACCCGCCAAGCTTCAAGGCAATGTACTACTATTAGCATCTCCTTCTCATATGTCGAGTATCGTTGCTTAGCACCATTAAACTTGCAATTTCAAAAGCCACTGGATGCCCTTGTACACCAAGACTCAGCTAATAGCTTTGTCTGAAGCATTAGTGTGTACCTCAAAAGGGAGATTGAAGTCGGGTAACTTCAACACAGGTTAAGTTGAAATGGCAGCCTTCAACTTCTCAAAGGCTTCTTGAAATGCTTCCAACAAATATAACTCTTTTTTCTTCTTTAATAAGTCGATCAAGGATGCTGCCTTCTTCGAATACCCCACAATAAATTAGCGATAGTAGTTTGCCAAGCCAAGAAAGCTCCTAAGTTCCTTCATCATCTTTGGAACCTGCCAATCAACAATAGCTTGTACCTTTTTCAGATCCATTTGCACTTGGCCCTTACTTACCAAGTGTCCCAAAAACTTTATTTCCGGTTGCGCAAATTCGCACTTCTCCATCTTTATGAAAAGTTTATGTTGTCATAACCTTTCAAACACCTTCCTTAAGTATTGTACACTCTACCATGTTAATGATATAGACCACAATATCGTCTATATAGACCACCACAAAATTATCCAAGAAGTCATATAGCACGTCATTCATCAAGTTGCAGAAAGTAGCAGGGGCATTGTTTAAGCTAAATGCCAAAACTAAAAATTCATATGAGCCATATCGAGTTACTTAAGTTATCTTTTGCTCGTCACCTTCGACAATCTGCACTTGTCAATACCCACTCCGCAAGTCTAACTTCATGAACACTGTTGCCCTTGACAATTTGTACATCAAGTCTTAAACTAATGGAACGGGAACAGGATATTTATTCTTAATAGTCACCTTGTTCAAAGCTCAATAGTCGACACACATCCATAGGGCTCCATCTTACTTCTTTTGGAAAAAAAATGGAGCTCCATAAGGGGCTTTCGATGGTTTGATGTATCCCGCTTCCAACAACTCACCAAGTTGCTTTCATATTGCCACCAACTTTAATGGTGACATTTGATAAGGGGCATGGGTAGGAGATACGACACCTGACACTAGTTCGATATTATGATCAATTTCTCAATGATGAGGTTGAGTTTTTGGTCACTCCTTCAGCACCACATCCTTGAATTCCCTTAATACTTTTTCCACCATATCCGAGACTTCTACCACACGGCCTTTCGTAATTTCCCACATGGCCACAAGGTAAGTCTCCATAACTTTCTTAAGGCCTTTCTCAATACTTATGGCATAAATATAAGCTACAATTGATGTTTTGTTCGAAGTTCCATCATTAAATCTACAACAATTGATGTAACATGAATTTTGATCATTCAAAAACATTATACCTCTAAGATGTGGATATAGCACGCCTTTGTTATCTTAAGAAAGTTGATGCCCAAAATGAAATCGAAATCCTCGAGAGGTATCACCATCATGTTACACGCCCCACACTAATTTCCTATTCTCAAAAAAACATTGTATGTAGCTCCTACCATTACTTGTGCTTTCGCTGTGAGAGTTTTCATTTTTGTAGGGGTCTTGCTAATCTTCAACCCCAACTTTCACACCATTTATTCCACAATCAAGGAATGAGTGACACCGTTTCCATCACAGTAGTGAGTTCCTTTCCATTTACCTATATCTTATCATACATAATGCACTCAAATGGACTTACTTATGTACTAACCGCAATGATTAAACAGATAGGATTTAGACCAACTTTTGAGTGATTGCTTTCACCATCTACATCCACTATTAAGGCATTCAACTTATCCTTTCTTGGGCAGTCACAGTCATAATGAGGGCCACTGCATAAGAAACAACCATGGTGTTTTTTAGAAGACTTCTCACCTTGTTTAGGTTGCCCATTTTGTTTGGACTTCCCTTTATGATCATTCTCCTTTTTCTCGTCTTGGTCTTTCTTCTTCTTTCATTCACACTTCTCTTGGTAAGTGCCTTTTGATTTTTGATAAGAGGAATAGGCCTTGGTTTCCTTTGGCACTTTGAAATTTACCGAAGCATTCGCAATCGTTATTGCACTCACAACATCCTTGACATTTTGCCTTCATAACTCCATTTGTGCCCAAAGTTGTAATCCTGACATAAAGTTGAATAGCTTGTCTTCATCTAACATATTCATAAAATCAAGCATTAAGGAATTAAATTTCTTAACATAATCTCTTACTGAACCATTGTGGTGATGCTATCGCCTGCAACCAAATATAAAAGAAATCACTTCCGTTAAAACAAATTAATGTAGTAGCGGTAAGC
>JANZXV010000001.1:3742410-3756679 GCA_027576455.1 Erythroxylum roigii | reverse complement strand
AGGAGGAATTTAACTAGAGTCAAATTTGTACTACAAATCTTTGACTTTGGTTGGTGCACTAAGCAAGGAGGTAGCATTCTCCTTATATAGGTAAAAGCCCTTGCCCATTTGTTGTCCCCAACCAATATGGGACAACAAAGAAGCCAAACAACTTAACAGTTGATACTTGACACAATTTGTTCCTTCAATTTTGATTATTTTCTTTTGTGAAGTAAATTAGGGAAAAGATTGCATGTGAATTATTCAAGTCGGATTCATATTAGGGGATAACTTTGGGCTGATGATTACCTTCTCTGTCTCTATCTCTCCTGTTCAATAACTGAACCTACATTGAAATCTTTTCTTGCAGCAGATAATGGCCCATGGATATCCTGGGAAAAGCCCAAACACAGATATGATAGTTGACTTCTTGGTTTTTCATCATCTTTGGAATCCGGCTTGCAGTTGACAGAGAATGCTTCCTATGTTGTCCTCCATATTTAAGAGAAATGACTTTGAAGCCAAAGAAAGAACCGCTAAATGGGCAATATGAATTTGACAGTATTCAGCGTGTTAAAGTAAGATATGGACATCAATAATATGTTACAAAAGCCGCATCCAGTGTCAGCAGTGGTATTCTTGCAAACCTGATAGGCAGCTAGAAGATCTAGTAGAAATTGATGAATCTTCTACCCAATTCGAAGCTTATGATGCTCCCCAGATTCATATTGATGGTGGATTCTTGTTGACAGATAAGAGTATAGAGCTTATTCGATTTGTTTTTCCAGAAGTTGACATATTTTTGAAGGATAAGGTATTCTTTCTTGTAATTATTCTTTTGTCTAAGTCTCCATTCTAGTGTTCCCTGGCCTTCAACTCATTCGCAAAGGACTAATTGGCCAGGGGATTAGATTTTAGGTTGACATCTTAGTGAACAGAGAAAAGGTTTTATTTGCATCCATCTCTTTCAACAAATCTCATTACTTTTTATTAAGAATGTCTAGAGATTCATTCTTGTGTTCGAAAACTATACCATCTTAATATTGTGATTTAAGCTCTTCTGATTAATTTTCTTTCTTAGTTTTTAGTTTGGATTTACTCTTGATATTTTAATTTTAAAAGTTTTGAATATGGCAATTGTCTTCTAAATGGTACAGGATTATCCTTACTTACACATTCATAACAAGGAGTTTCCATGGGGTATGTACTACTTCTTAGTCATGTTCCTAGATCTATTTTTATTTCCACCATGCAATTAAAAATTATTTGCTTGTTATTGTCCATTCTAATTATGATGTCTTGAGAATATTTTAATTAGTTGGAGGGTATAACTTTCAGTTTGCTAGAAGTCAATAGGGTTGAATACTTGTTTTGTTTTAATAATGTTGTCTCATTATGACTTTCTTACTTTAAACTTCTTGACGCACTTTGTGTATGGCTTATGAAGGTATCGACAATTTGGATTCTAATGTCATTGGCTGAAAGCATGTTTTATCACGTTTAGGGAGCAGATAGTATCATCACTTGTTTGTGGGTGCATTATTTAGCTTAATATTTGGTCTTTAGTTTTGCTTAATCCTACAATATTTAATTGGTTGGCTTATCTTTCCTATATGATGGGTTTTCCTTTTCTGATTGAAAACAAAATAGCTTCATTATGAATAATTTCAGGCTCTTAAAGTTGTTTTTTAGGCTCTTTATCAATCTTAAAGTTGTTTTCATGATTTTTATGGTTTATCTTTCGTATATGATGGCTGAGGAATGAAGTTGCTCTCATCGACATGGATAAACCTAACTAGTCAACCCAGTTACTTTGTAATTTTTTTTGTAATCTCTGTATTTATAGTTTATAAATTGGTCTTTCATATATGATGGCTGAGGTGTGATCATGTGGTGTAGGTGTTAAAGGGTGACATTAAACTATCAAGAAAAACGTAAGATTTTTGCAAAAATTGAGGCAGCAAAGAAACGATAAAGTGAATTGGATGGTGAAGTTGCAAGGCTTAATGAAACATAAAAAACCCAAGAAGAGGAGATTCAAGCACAACATGCAACACTGGACAAGCAAGCTATAAACTTGAAATAACTTCAAGGAATATTTGCACATTTAGCAAATACCGAAGTGATCATTTCTATCGTGTTACTTAATCTGTCTTGACCTAGTACTCCAACTAATAATGTAAGTATAATTGCTAATTTATTGTTGTATTATAATATTTTATTATTAAATTATATTAATATTTTATATTCTAATTAATTTTTTGGTTTGTTCCGTAGTTGCCTTGATTCATTTCATTGATGTAGTGGGGGCTTGGAAGGACAATCTATAAGGCATGGAGTTTTATTATTTGCTTTGAGTTTTAAGTTTAATTGACAAAAATTTTAATTTTTAATTTAAGGCATGGAGTCTTGTGTAGGATTACTACGAGTTTTAAAATAATTGTTTGGGACGATTTATTTTATAATTTTTATATATTATAAATTAACAATATTTTATTTTATTTTATTTTTTATATAGGATTAATATTTTTATATTCGTTTTATTATTGATAAAAAGTGATAATATTTAGTCAAATAAAATGTAAGTGTTTTGTGACAACACATAATGATTATTAATGACATTTTTTGCATCACTGACACAACATTATTGTCACAATGATTATTAATGACATTTTTTGCGTCACTGACACTACATTATTATATTCAAAATTTCATTTATGACAATAGCGAACATAGTGGTAACAAAATTTACCAAAATTGTAAAACGGTATAAATTTTAAATTTGTGATGCAAATTTATTGACAGCATTAATAAAAGTATTATTGAGTATATTTTTCTCAATAATAATAATAATATATTTGACAACAAAATTTGTCACTGTTAAATTATAATATTAATGAAGAAATGTCTTTCACAAATAAGACGAGATTTATTTAAGTGATAATATTTCTTGTCATAATTTTATATAATTTTAATGTGAAAATGTTGTCACAATATAATAGTGTTTGTGATGTTTTCAATGTATCATTTTAATATTTGTGACTTTTTTGATGTATCACTATAAGTATTTTTATTGTTGACATTATTGTCACAAATGAGTAATATTATTGTGATGATATAGTTTTGTCATTTATGCAAACAATTTTAGTAGCAAAAACAATGGTCATAAAAACTATAAGTAATTGTGACAATTTTTTAAAACTCAAAGCAAATATTAGTAATTGCGACGAAATATGTTAGACAATGTGGCCACTGATGCAAATTTCTTTTATTACTAATGTAATTTTATTGTTGAATCGATTGTTTTATTTGTGACAATAATAAACACATTAGTGACAATATTTTTTGTAAGAACAAATTTCTATTTTTTGTGACACAATGATGTTATCATTTTTTTTCTTAATATATTAGTGGCCAAGTAATGAACACCGATAAAAAAAGCATGATTGACAAATATTTTGTGATTACTTCTAATTATTTTAGTGGCGATAAGTTGTCACAATAAAATGAAGAATTGTTATGACTTTATTTGTTACTACCTTATATTATTTGTGACGACAAACTTGTCATAAATATGTAAAGTTACTGTGATCGTATAGTATTGTCACACATTCTATAATTTTTAGTATCGATTCTTTTTTCATAATAAAATGAAGTACCATTACGACTTTACTCGTCATTACTTTATATTATTTGTGTCAACAAACTTGTTATAAATATGTAAATTTATTGTGACCATATATTGTTGTCACACATTTCATAATTTTTAGTGTCGATATTTTTGTCACAAAAGTGCATCACAATTGTGACCATTTTCTTAAATTAGTACTATTGCAATAATGATAGAGGTATTTGAAATGGGAGGTGATCAACGACTTCAAAAATTAGATATTATTAATAATAGCGACTAATATTATACTATTTTTAGTGATAACTTTTGCTTTCACTAAAACTATAATTTCTTGTAGTGTATTTTGTCTCTGACCACGACCAACATCATTATGGGAGAGTAGTTATGGCTTTTGATATAAGAACATTTAAACTTAAGTGGTACGTTTTAGTGCTCAATATATCCACACCATTGTCTTCTTTTTCAGTAAAAATAGGAGTTTGGCTATCACATTTGTACGCGGCGTTGTGGAGCAATCTGATCAACATTAGACCTTCTATAGAAGACCCTTGGATGTGAAGTAGTTCAAAAGATTAAAATGTAAAAAATGAAGTATATAATCGTCTTGGAGATAATTGGTGGTTAGAATAAGCAAAATGGGGAGTAGAAAACTAGCCAAAGCCTTGCAATACCACAATTGCCTGCTAAGCCAAACAACAAGAGTGCTTTAGATAAAAAGGGGAGAAACAATAATAAGACTAATTCATTGCTGCATCAAAAGGAAACATGATCATTGACCAATCTCAGCTCAAAGAAATAATTTATTCCTTCTATAAAAACTTCTAACCAAGTATTGAAATCCTTTATTTCTCATCACTTTTCAAATGACACGATCTATTTCCTATCTTCCCCTTTTGAACCACTTGAGATTGAGAAAGTGGTCTTTGAAATGTTCCTTGACAAGGCACCAGATCTTGTTGGTTTGAATGAGAGATTCTATTAGAAAGCATGGTCTGAAATTAAAATCATTATGATTAAGTTAATACTAGGTGTTTGAATCTGACAAATTCCTTAAAAGATCAGTAAAACATTCATCACCCCTATTCCCTAAATACCCTAATCTGAGCACTGCTGGTGAGTTTGGACCCATATCATGTTGCAATTTTCTTTAGAAAATCACTGCCAAGTTGCTGGCAAAGAGATTAAAGAAAGTTCTAAACATTATAGTACACCTAGCACAAGCTACGTACATTTTTAAAGGGGAAACATATCGCAGACATCATCCTTCTCTCGCAAGAGTTGTTCAAGGGGTACATTAGGAGAAATTTCCCTATAAATTATGCTCTATTCCATGGAACGAAAGGCATTAAGGGGACCCTTTATTCCCTTACTTGTGTATCCTATTCATGAAGGTGTTTTTAAGACTGCTGACTCACAATATCTCCAATGATTCAGTTTTTCAGTTCAACGACAATTGTAGAAGGTTGAGATCTCACATATCATGTCTGCTGACAATCTCCTGTAAGTCACCGTGTCATATTAATAACGTCCCTTTAAAAGTTTAGAGGTATCTAGTTTATCCATCAATACTCAAAAAAGTTTCATTATCCTTTTTGAGATTGTTAAGTAGAATTCTCCATGGTTATCAATAATAACTAAGCTTCAAATTAAACAACCTCCTTTTGTATATTTGGGTTTACGAATAACAACAAAAATATTGCTATATAGTGAATATGCGACATTGATCAAAAGGGTACAAAAGAGAATCAATACCTAGAGTAATCAAAATCTTTCCCAGCTTGGACTGTCCTTATTAAATCTGTGCTCAACTACTAACATGTTTAATAGAGCTCTAACTTTTACATTACTAAGGGACTAATCAAAACCACGGAGAAGATGTTTAGGCAATTTTTATAGAATTGCACTAACAATAGAAGATACAAGGATAAAGTGGGATGGAAAGATATTTGCAAATTAAAAGAAAAAGGTGCCTTAAAAAGGTGTTACTGATTGCTCTTAGTAACAAAATATCGATAGGGAAAAGAGTATGAATAATCCTAACCCAAAAGAAATCCTTATAGGTATAATAGATTCACATAGTTTACTCAAAAAAGAGGAGTTGCTTGGAGCTATAGAAGCATCAAAGTTATTCACATTTCTTCTCACAGCTGCTGTGGTTAAGAAAATAAATGTCAAACCTTATTAGTTGTGAAGTGGGAAGTGATGACAATGCATCATTGTTTTATGATAACTAGAGTAGGTGCAAATTCTGATTGAAATCCAGCTCCCTCTATATATAAGTCATTTGTAACTTTCATAAAGATGTATGGTCAGTGTGTGGATCGTAGGTGCACAAATTATAAGTTCAAAGATAAGTTAACTAGGTAGGAGGAAAAGTCAACTAGAACAGGTTTGCTTGGGATAGCAATTGTTGAACATGTGACTTAAAACAAGCAAAGATATTCTCAGAATATTTTCTTTAAGTTCAGATTTTATTTTATGCTGATTTAGATTAGATGTTATTTGATTTTTAAATTTTGGTTAGAGAAAAACTGTATAAGTTGACAAGCTTCAATTCAATAAAATTTGAGAGTCTTCTCCACATAAAAAAAAACAACAATTGGTATCAGAGCTCTCTTGATCTTAAAGGACCTCTAAGCCTACAAACCTATAACCCATAACCCATAACTCATTTTACGCTTTTCCACACCACAAATCAAAAACCACACATCAATGAATTAAGAATCATCGTTCACTGCCATTACTCTGCCAGTGTTTGATGGTAGAAATTATATAAGTTGGGCTGTTCAAATGAAGGCCTTTCTTGAAGCAAGTGACTCGTGGGAAGCTGTAGTTGAAGACTATGATGTTCCGAATTTGCCAACAAATCCTACTATGACTCAAATCAAGATGCACAAAGAAAAAAATTTTAGGAGCAGACAAAAATAAGAGTTTCAACAAGATCAATAACAACTACAACAGAAACAATGATGATTCATATCCACCATGCACACATTGAAAAAAAAATCACAAAATGAAGCATCATGTCTAGCCTACTTGGAGTTTGCAGTATCAAAGTCAAGGAGGAGTGTTGAACATGTGACTTTTAAACAGGCAAAGATATTATCAAAATATTTCTTTAAGTTCAGATTTTATTTTATGCTAATTTAGATTAGATGTTATCTTATTTTTAAATTTTGGTTAGAGAAAAACTGTATAAATTGACAAGCTTCAATCCAATAAAATTTGAGAGTCTTCTCCACATAAAAAAAACCAACAGCAATCTACCTCCTAAAGTCTCATTCCTCTAGAGGTCGATGTTCATGGATAAACTTCAACCTTGGATAGGTTACCTTTCCTAAATTTAATCAATAATGCAATTTATGTAAAGAACAACTAGAATCAGTTGAGCACTTATATTTTAAGTGCAAGTTCACTAAAGAGTTTTGCCTGTCAGTGTTAAACAAATGTCAAGTCAGAACAAATATGTTGAACTGGAAGATCTTCACAAGGTGGTGGAAAATTTTTAAATGTCGAACATCAGGCGGACAAGGTAATCATCTTGGTAGTCTTTTGTTCTTACATATTCAAGATTTGGAAGGAAAGGAACAATAGGCTTTTCAAAGGGTAACAAAAAACTATGCAATAGTTAAAAATGAAATTATCACCTAGACAAGGGAGCAAATTCTAATCAATGAAAAGGTGAAGCAATGTACATAAGGAATGGCACGTATACGGAATATTTAGGAACTTATTTTGCATAGTATTGTTTAAATGTTAAGAGACCTCGTACAACGAGTATGGGTTAGTTATGCATAACATGAAATGTACCCTTTAATGGTTACCTTATTATATCTCTTTTGAAAAGTTCTTAAAATAATTTTTTAACTTTAAAAAATATTATTAATTATTATAAACAAATTTAATTTTTTGTAACTTACAAAAATTTTAAAATAGTTGAATGATTAAATTTTAATTAATTTTTGTAATGTAAGAGACTTTTTAAAAGTTGTATATATGTAGACTCAAATTACTCTAACCTTGATTTATCTAGAATTACCAAGAGAGAGTTACACTAAAATTAAGACATATAAGTTAGCTTTTTTCTTTATATGAATTTTATTATGTCATTGAAAATATTTTGTTCTTTATATTATAACATTAAAAGGCTTTAAGTTGGTCTAGAATTCTTCACTGTCTTTATAAATAACCAAGTAATGTTTCACAATTCACAAATCACCAAAATCAACTATGGAAATTGGGCACTTTGAATGAAGATCATTTTCAATTCACAAGTTGTATGATATGTAGTCAACAAAGGATATGTGGAGCCTTAAGATGAGACAAGTTTGACTTAAGCCAAAAAAGAAGCCTTTAAGAAGAAAAATAAAGAATATCATAGTGCATTTACCATCTTCCATTAAGGTTTGGATGAAGAAATGGTTGAGAAAATATCCAATGAAACTATATTAAAGAAGGGTTGGGATACTCTCTATAATTTCCTGATAAACGTTAAAAAGGTGAAGAAGGTACAACTTCAAACTTTAAGGGTTAAGTTTGAGACATCTTAATGAAGGATGATGAATTCATTGTAGCCTACTTTATAAGAGTACTAGGAGTAGTGAATAAAATGAAGAGGCTTGCTGATACCATTCAAGATGCTTAAATTAGTGGCTATTGAATAATTCAAACATGTGAGCAATATGACCATAAATGAGCTAAGTGGATCTTTACTATCTTATGAAGAAAATATGAATCATGATAAGAAGGATGTAGACAAAAAGCCTTACTAGCAAAGTTAAAGTCAAACAATAGTTATATGGAGTGAAGTGAAAAAGGAAAATTTATAGGTGGAAGTGGACGTGGTTATAAGCGAGGTCATGGACATTTATGGAGCTAAGGGAGAGGAAAATGTGAACACGACTCTTCTAGCAAAAACTAACCTAAAAATTTTCAACATGGTCAAGGAAGAGAAAGAGGAAGAGGAAGAGGCAATTCTGATAGAAATAATACAAGAAAAAATAACAAAGCATAAATATTTTGAGTAGTAAGCCTGACCATTATTCTTGATAATATTTTTCCAATAACAAAAATAAAGATAAATCTGTAGAAGCCATTAAAGATGCAACAGAGAAAACTTTACTAGTTATAGTAAAGGATAATCCAAAGGTGATAAAAGTATATGGTATCCTGATAATGTAGCTAGTAATCATATGACAAGTAATATATTTTTAGAACATAATTAGATACCAAAGTGAGATGGAATGTATGCTTTAGTGATAATACAATGATAAAAATTAGGGCAAATGTGTGATTTTAATTAAGAAAAAAATGGTCATAAGTTTCTCTCTAATATTTATTTTATTCCAAAACTAAGTAATATTTTAATCATTAGTCAACTTTTGAAAATTTATATGAATGGCCATACTCTCTAACTTTAAGATCTTGATGCTAATCTTATTATCAAGGTGAATATAACTAGCAATAAGATGTTTTTGTTAAACTTTCTCACTGTAAAGGTCATATGTTTAAAGACTATTGCTAATGATCATTTATAGATATGACATATAAGGTATAAATATTTAAATTTTAACGAACATAAAGGTTTGGGGGAGAAGAATATAGTAAGAAGAATTTCAATTATAAATCACCTTAAACAACTATATGAGGTATGCTTACTTGGAAAACATTCAAGGAAAGATTTTCACACTAATCAATTTGAAGAGTTACCAATCCACTCCAACTTGCTCAGACAAATGTTTGTGGCATCATTGATCTTCAATCTTTTGTGAAAGCTCTTACTTTATTCTTTTTTCTAAAGATTAAAATATAATGACGTGGCTGAAAATTTTAAGGTACAACTATGAAGCTTTTGATGCATTAAAAAATTTTAGAACTTTGGTTGAAAAAGAAAGTAGTTTTGAGATTAAAGCTTAAATAAATGATACAGATGGAGAATTTAATTATAATGACATTAAGAGCTTTTATGAGTTTTATTATAAGATTCGGCATTTTCTTATAATGCCTTTATCTACCTAATGAAATAGAGTAGCTAAAAAAATAATCAAATAATCCTTAAAATAGTGATAACCATATTGAAAAGCCAGATGATGCCTAAGGAGTTGGGCTAAAGTAGCTGCATTTATGATTTATGTCTCAAATTAGAGTCCTGTAAAATGTAAAATGCTTGAAAGATGTCACTCCATAAGAAGTTTAAAGCAGAGTGAAGTCTTCTATGTATTTACTACATATGTGCTTGTTTCGAAGCAAGAAAGGTCTAAACTTGATGATCAAAGTAAAAATTTTGTTTTTGTTGAGTATTGATAAAAACTTAAATGTTCATAGGTTTTTCGATCCAATCAATATAAATATTATTATTATTAGGGACACTGAATTTGATAAAGAAGCATTTTATAATTGAAGCTCCCAAATGGAAGATCTTATTATTTCCTTCCATAGTTTGAAGATGTAGAAGAAAAGGAGGTTTTTTTTAAGAAGTCAAAAATGATTTTTCTAAACTAACTTCACTAACCCCATCATCTTAAGCATCATCATCTTCACCAATAAGCATGGGATCTCAAAGATATTAAAGACATGAAATTTTTTTAAATATTCCTAACTTGTCTTGTCTACTTGCAGATGTTAAGATTTTAAGTTTTAAAGACACTATCAATAATGAGAAGTGGATTCATGTAATGAATGAGAAAATTCATCAAAAGAAATGACACATGAGAACTTATTTCTCTTTAGAGAGGTCATTATGATATTAGAGTCTAATGGGCGTACAAATTAAGAAAGATACAAAGGTAAAATATTGGAGAGATACAAGATAAGGCTTGTTATTTGTAACAACCAGAGAAAGGTACTTTGTACTGATATATTTGTACAAAGTATCAGTATATATTTATACTAGCTAATGAATATCTAATTATAAAATAATCATGTCTATAACCAAGCTTTAGGATAAAGTAACTTTACAACCTTATTTAATACATAATATCTTATCTAATCTGCAATACTTCTGTCAAGTTAGATATAAATATTAATCATGCTTAACTTGTTACCTATAATTAACCTAAGCTCTATTTAGAGATATTATGAAAATATCACTAAGTTGTTCTCCAATTTGACATATCTTATAGAGGTCAAGTTTTGCAGCACTTTTTAATGAACAAAGCGACAATCTATCTTAATATGTTTAGTTCATTAATAAAATACAAGATTAGAAGCAATATATAGAGAAACTTCATTATCATACCACAATTTTACTAGTACTGAGGCTTTAAAATCAATTTATGTTAAGAGTCGGTATATTCACATTCTGTCACATGATGAATTTACTGGATCTAGAATCAACATATTGATTCTTTCTTTTCCATATAATGAAGATTTATTTAACAAGACACAATGGCTAGTAGTGAATTTTCAGTCAATCATAAATCCTATCCATTCAGCTTTTCAAAAACACTTGATATAAGTATTTTGTAATTTTTATACAGTATCCTTGGACTAGAAACTCCCTTTTAAGTAATATAAGATCTGTTATGGCGAGGCTAATTGATGAATGATTGGATAAGTTACAAATTGACTTTCAACATTGACAAAGTATTTAATATTAGGGCAAGTTTTAGATAGTTTAATTTTTCAAGAAATATATTATATTTCTTAAAGTCTTCAAACATGTCTCCATCTTTGCTCAATTATAAATTTGGGATCATTGGAGCATTGAATGGCTAAGTCCCATCCTTCTCTTATCTATTAATAGATCAAATACATACTTCTTTTGATATAAGAAAATGCCTTTCTTGCTTCTTGTCACCTCTACTTTCAAAAAAAATGTTTTAAAAATCTTAAATATTTTATGTAAAATTAACTGTGAAAGAAGGATTTCAAAGATAAAATGTCCAATACATAACTTCTAGTAATGAAAATATAATTTATATAAACTACAAAGGAGAATGATACCAGATGTAAAATGTTTATAGAAAATTGAATGGTCAAATGTATTATTGTTCATGTCAAACTTTTGCTCTACCTAATTAAAATTTTCAAACCAAGCATAGGGACTTTTTAAAAAACCATATAAGTACTTTTAACGATGGCAAACTTTCTTATACTCCGAGCAACAAACTCAAGTAATTGCTCTATATAGACTTCCTTTTGTTGTCTACATGAGGTTAGAGCCAATAATGAGTAGCTTCAACAAAAATAAATAGAACAAAGGTCAATTTAGAAACAAATAATCCATGCTATAAGATTGAGCATAGTCTTTTTCCATAAATCATGATTATTGATCTATTAAAATTGAACTTTGACCACAAACACTAATTACATCTAATACCATTCTTTCCGAAAGGTAAGTTCACTAAATCTCACATACTAGCCTTTAAAGCATTATTCTCCTTTATTATATCATCATGCTAGCTAGGATGAGATAAGGCTTTATAAAAAGTTTTTAGGAGAGTTAAGGAATCAAATACAACAACAAAAATTCAAAAAAAGGGAGACCAATGATCATAAGAAATAAAAAAGAAGTAAGATAAATACACTAATGTTTACCTTTGTAAAGAGAAATTAAGAGATAAAGATTATTGGTTGTTGTGTTTGATGTGCAGAAGAGATAGGTACTAAACTTATATCAAGACAATCTTGTCTTCTAAAATATACCAAGCGAATATGCAGTGGTTATGGTTGTGTGTGAATATCATATGTAGAGATACTATTTGTGATATGATAGTCAATCGTGTAAACTAACAAATCATCGTTTGCCTTCTCTAAAATTGAAGAATTAGGAAAGAAAGCGATATGTTCTATCAAAAGTTAATAGTGATTGACCTAAGATATTTGTTAAGATTTGGATAGTTGCACCAGTACCTTTTTTGTGGATAAGAGTAGCTTAGAAAAAAAATATTTTAGATATTTAGAATCTAACTTAATGAATTAAGGATGAACATTAAAAACAAAACAAGTACTACCAAAAATTCATAGTGTAATAGAGAATAAGGGTTTAGAAGGAAAAATATTGTTATAAGGAATTTAACCACGAAGAATAGATAACGACATATGATTGATAAAAAATATGTTGTAAAGATTACATCAGCCTAAAATGATTTAGGAATGTGAATTTAGAGTAAGAGTGCACTTTCAATCTTTGATTTATATCCCCTTTTAAGCAAGGAGAGACAAAATTGATTATAGTGATTTTGATCAAACAAACCTTGTCTTACATCCATTTCCAAGCCTCTTTGAGAATTTACTATCTTCTTCCTTTAATGAGTGAAGAAGAACCATTTAAATAATATTTTCTTAGTCACAAGTGAAGAGAAAACTTTACAACCATCTTACTTTCCTACAAGTGAAGAGAAATCATTTACAAATCTTGTTCAAGGTCAAGAGGAATCATCATGATATAAATCCTAGGAAATTTATCTAATTATAACTTAAAACATCCCTTTGTTCCTTATATTAATGAATAAATGCTCAATGTATACTATGTCGTAGATGTACACTCTCTAAGTCTATTTATTGTCAAAATTTTATTAGAAATAGAAACTTGTCGTCATAAAGTCTAGTAACAATAACATGGTTGATCATTCTTACAAACTGGTCAACCATTATAGTCATAAAATTACAATACATATTATCAAAAGACACTCCTCAACTACAATGTCGCACTTATCAATTAGTCTATTCAAAACATTAACATTGATAACTAAAATCCATACATTTGTTGACTAAACCTCTTTAAAAAAACTTCAAAACATATTAAGTTCATTTAAAGATCAAACCTTACTCCTTTGAAATTTTTTTGATTTAAAACCATTTCAAATTTTTTCCAGAATTGTTTTGATACATAAAAGGGTTATCTTTAAAACTTTCAAAACTTTCTCTTCCATTGTGATAAAGTTTATATATTATGCCTTAAGAACAAATGACTATGCAAATATTGAACTATTAATTCATTAAAATGACCAAGATAACATACATGGAGGACTACAATGATTTTCTTAAATTATAATATTACTCTTAGTTTCTTACTTGAATTACATATATGCTCCACTTACTTTATGCATCTTTTGATTTTTTAATTGATTTAAATGGACTTTTCTTTTTGCCTATTTTATGTTTCCATTGAACTTCTTCTTTAATTTATTAAATTACTACATCACTAAGAACAAAATTATTAGTAATAATTTATTTTGTTATTATTTTTATTATGATCATCATCATCGTCATCATCAAAACTATAATTTGGAACCTCACTTGATCTAATAGTAGATATCTGGACAAAGAAAATTATCACAATGCTTGAAAAATTATAGTTCTTGTGATGAAGATATTAGTTAGAAATAGAAACATAGTAAATAGGTGGATATATGACACTGGTTCAATAATAAAGATCAAATTGAGAGTTAAAGAGTTAATTCTTCGTTAAGAATTTGAGAAAAAATGAAATTGGTGGATTTGAAGAAACATAGAAGAGTTAATCATGTTGTGAACTTAAGACATAAGACATGTATTTGCAAAAGTTGGAATGTATCATGAATCCTATATCCAAATGTCATTACTGCCATTATGTATAGTAATGAACAATTTGAAAAATATGTCTTACATAGGTTATGAAGGATAAGTATCTACAAGCATACCAGTACATGATGGAGCCAATTTAAGGAGAAATAT
>JANZXV010000001.1:3711200-3724168 GCA_027576455.1 Erythroxylum roigii | reverse complement strand
GCAACGTGTAAGCAGTTATTGAGTTTCAAGAGACGTGAATAGTGGTGATGACCATAACCCTTAATTGTCACTTCCATAAACAGTAGATGAGATTACTGACGAGGGTGAGAAGTTGCGCAGATCAGATAAGAATGGGTTTGAAAGATGATTTTTATTTAATCTTTTGAAAAACGTTTTCAAGGTTAATTAAGTTAGGATTTTTTTTTCAATAAACTGTTTTTGATGACCTGCTAATTTTTTTTCTTTTGATTGTTGAAAACACGCTTTTTTTCATTTTGAAAGCGTGTTTTCTAGTTTCCTAAAAATTAGAGATGGAAATTTGGAAACCTATTAAAAGTAGTTTTCTAATTTCCTAGAAAATTGGAAAAATAGGAAACATGCTTTTCTTGAAAAATTGATCTATTTTTTTATTAATAATCATGTTTTGTAATTATTTTCTATTTTATGAAAAAAAATTCTAAAAAATTAGAAAATTTTCAGAAATTAAACGCACCCTAAATGTTACATAATTGATTATCACTTTATTATATATCTATAACTATGATAAACTAATTTTCAGTAATACCGTGATTATTTAGGCAAAGAGTAGAAATAAGATTTCATAACTTCAAACGTAGACTTCAAATGTGGTCCAAGCAAGCAATTCCACAACTAATCCATCAAAGCTACGACTAATAACAAAGTCAAATAAAAGAAAGAGACAAATTCATAGATATGGAACTTTGTAAGGTGAGAAACCTTAACCACTACAAAGAAGATGAGTGATTCTTTTTAAAAAAGGGTATAGTACGAAGAAATCATAAAAATTTTGTATTTTGAATTCAACTTATCCATTAACCTAACATTTGACATTTTAGTGCTACATTTCTTAGGCTAAAACAAACACAAAGATGAGGATGGCAAAGAGCATATAAGATAACTAAAGAGAGTCACTAAACTGAAGCTCCATTTTGTTTTTTTATATGTTATAGAATATCAAGAGAATGTATCTTATGTCTCCTGCAATTTGGTGAATATTGAATTTTAAACATACTATCTTTTGTTAAAAAATTAAAACTTAGAAAACACTGAATTTGAAAACACCCATAATTTGTTAGACGTTCAACAAACATATTGAGAAAATTTAAAGAGCTTATCCCGCGCTTAACACTTCAATGATTTCTGTTTGTTCATGAAGTTCGTATGACACTCATTTGCACCATACAAACATAAAATATTTGCTCCAATGCAATAGCTGAGGCCCCCTCTATCTTCTTGCTCATTGTGCATCGAGTTGTATATCAGATGTTGCTGTCTCTATTGTGTTATATGGAGGACGAGTAATGAACAAAAAATAGATGACAGGAGGGAAAGATTGGCCCGTTTCATTTGTGACAAATTGTTATGATGGTTAAAGAAGTCATATAAGAGCTCCGTATGCTTACTTTGTTAGTCACATTAAGTAAAAAGTTGAACATAATGTATTGAACTGACTTTGTTAGTTAATTGAAAACTTGATACGTTACCCCTCCAAGAATTTGTAAGAACAAGGAGCAAATCTTTTTTACAACCAATTTTGATGGCAGAGAAACTAAGAAACCCAACAATGTGTACCATCCTTCGTCAGGACCTAGGAAGCCGAAAGCTGACACCACATCAATCGTCAGAGTTCCGGAGGCAGCCTCCTCTTTAAGTTGTCACTGCCACTGCTTGGTGGAATCCTCTGGAAGATTGGACTTTAAAACTATGTACAACTGGAATAACAAAAAATCAGGTGGTATACAAATTGTCCTCACCATATGTGGGATAGTCAACCATATGTTGGATATTCAAAGAATAACAAGAGGAGGGCCAGCGTTGCTGGCACAGAAGATCTGGGGCGTAGGTAGCTTGGTAAGAAATGACAACTCACCTGCAACGAGAATTATTAAGCATGCCCCATAAAATCCCTCCGGTATAGTTCCTGACATTATTGGAGCAAGACTCATGGATGTTCTCTTTCTGCTTCTACATTCATTGACATTACTATTTTTCCATTTCAGAATAGTCGCTTCTGTGGACACCTTAGCTTGGAACCAAACAATTGGTGATGATGGCCAACTTCTGGTCTCCAAAGAAAACCTGTTTGCTCTAGGATTTTTCAGCTCTGGTACTAATACTTCTAGATATCTTGGAATCTGGTATTATGGTTTACCAGACCAATCTGTGATCTGGGTTGCGAACAGGAACTCTCCAATCAGTGGTTCTTCTGGGGTGTTCTCACTTGACCGACATGGAGACCTAATTCTCTACTCTAATGCTGATCAAGAACATGCAGTGGTCTGGTCTACTAATGTGTCGATGGACGTACAAGTTGATGATAATTGCGTGGCTCAGCTGTTGGATTCAGGGAATTTTGTTCTGTTTCGTGGGGAAAAAATTGTGTGGCAAAGCTTTTATAATCCTACAAATTCATTAATGAGAGGAATGAGAATGGGCTTGAACAGGAAAACAGGTGTAGAGCATTTCATATCATCTTGGAAATCAGCAGATAACCCAGGAACAGGAGAGTACTCACTCAAGCTTATGGCAGGAGGCTCGCCTCAGTTCGTTTTGTACAAGGGTGCGAACCCTTACTGGAACAGTTGCCCATGGCCCTGGAGACAATATGCATACGTATATAACTACACTTATGTGAACAATCAAGATGAGTTATACTTTAGTGATTTTCACGATACTGAAAATCTATCTCAAAGAACTAGATTAGTTTTAGATGAAACAGGATTCATGAGGAGGTTAAACTGGTTTGAAAGTGATGGGAAGTGGAAGGAGATGTGGTCAGTGCCTAAGTACAGGTGCGATTCGTATGGGCAGTGTGGAGATTACAGGAAGTGTGATCCGAGTAATGAAAACAAAGTTGATTGTACTTGTCCACCTGGGTATGAACCCAAGATGCTGAAAGACCGGATTTTGAAAGATGGGGAAGGTATTTGTGTGAAGAAGCAGCAAGAGTCTTCCTTGTTGTGTGAGCAGGGAGAGGGGTTTGTGAAAATGTCTAAAGTTAACGTTCCTAATAATTCAAATGCTGTTTGGCTCGGGAAGAACATTGGTCATATTCAATGTCAGTTCCAATGCATGAGTAATTACTCTTGCTTGGCCTATGCTAGTGTAGGTGTTGCAGGGACGAAGGGTTGTTTAGCTTGGTATGGAAGATTGATGGACTCTCTAGAATTCAGGGAAGATGGTTATGATCTCTATGTTTGCGTTGATGCACTTCAATTAGGTGAGTTAAAGTGATAGGAAGGGGTATAAATAAGGTGTGATTATTTTCAAATAACGTAAGTTCTTTGGATTCATTCAGTTGAATATTCAAGTGAACCGAATAATTTGTTGAAAAGGAAGGAGATGCTAGCCATTCTTACTATCTCAGGCTCTTCAGCGTGGATTGTCATTGTTGTCTTTCTGTTCCTTAGGAAGAGAACAAAGAGAAGGTAAGAAACAAAACTAAATAAATTACTATCAAATATTCTAAGATACATATTTCCTGAGAATATTAATGTTCATTTAGTGCAAATATTGCTTGAAAGGATTTGTTTTCTTTCTGTTAAAAGGGCAGTGAAGGACAAATGGAGCAAAAGAATGTTTCATATCAATAGTTTAGATCAGAACAAAAATACCCTTATGGCAGATGAGTTGAGAGAAACTAGTAATCAGGTGAACTTGGCATTTTATGATCTCAGCACCCTATCAGCTGCGACCAATAATTTCTCTCTTGCTAACAAAATTGGGCAAGGAGGCTTTGGTATTGTTTATAAGGTAAAGACTCCTTAGCATATATAGTGTTTTGATCGTAAAGTCCTATTAGAAAATTCACCATAATTCATCTTTGCATTATGATTCTAGGGTCAGCTGCCTGATGGACAACAAATCGCTGTGAAAAGATTATCTAAAAACTCGAGGCAAGGAATGGAAGAATTTATCAATGAAGTGAAATTGATTGCAAAGCTTCAACACAGAAATCTTGTAAAGCTTCTAGGATGTTGCATCGAGGGAGAGGAACCTATGCTAATTTATGAATACTTAATCAACAAAAGCTTGGACTCTTCTCTTTTTGGTGAGAATAGTTAATATGTTGTCTTCATGCTATGATAGTTAGCCTACATTCGAACTGAAACCTTCATTTTGGTGTAGGTCAAGTTAGAGGTGGGTCCTTAGGTTGGAGAAAGCGCTTTGATATAATTGTTGGAATCGCTCGTGGAATCTTATATCTCCACCATGACTCAAGGATGAGAATTATACATAGAGATTTGAAGACTAGCAATGTGCTATTAGATGCCGAGATGAACCCAAAAATTTCAGATTTTGGAATGGCTAGAATATTTGAAGATGACCAATTGCAAGACAAGACAAAAAGAGTTGTAGGCACATAGTAAGTACAATTTCACCTAATTACCAAAACAAAAGCATATATTAGTTTGATGGTTATATGATTTCTAGATTGACCATCTTTCACATTAATCAATGCAGTGGCTATATGTCTCCGGAATATGCACTATTTGGAAAATTCTCAGTTAAATCCGACGTGTTTAGCTTTGGAATCATAGTGTTGGAGATTATAAGCGGCAAGAAGAACAATGACTTTGATCTACATCCTGCGTTAAGCTTGATAGGATATGTCAGTTATATAAATTTCCAAATTCCTTTAGGGTAAAGCTACTTGAATTGAAAATTCATATGTTGTTTTTGGTAAAAACTTGGCAGGTATGGGAATCATGGAGAAAGGATAGAGCCCTGGAAGTAATTGATCCAGCAGTGGAGGAGTCCTACCTACCTCATGAGGCTTTAAGATGCATTCAAATTGCACTCTTGTGTGTACAAGAAGATGTAATGATTAGACCAACTATGTTAGATGTGGTTTTCCTGCTGAACAATGACATGCCTCTTCCATATCCAAGACAACCTGGATTCATTTTCCATAGAACTTACAATCCTAACCCACTTGCACGAGAGGAAGGACCAAATTCTGTAAATACCATCACAATTACCACCGTACTAGCTCGCTAAAGATCTCAAGAACTTCATTTACCTTGTGACTTCAAGAAAATGTACAAAGAACCTTTTATATTTTTCTGTATAAAAGATACTACTTTAGAATTCTAATCAAAATCTAATGGAAATTTTTATTGCTTCTCAAGTTGGACATCAAAAATTCATATTCGATGATGATAATTAAGAGGAAGTAACTTCCAAGATTGCAATAAATCTGCCAGCAATAGTAAATTACAATTTGATAATTCTTTGCGAGTCATCAGTCTAATGGAAAATAGATATTATTATGATAGTCACCAGATTGATCACTTTTGAATTGTTTCTTTCTTAATTGACGTGGTTAATGAATAAAACCTGTTACATAATTAAGCTAATAACATAATGAAATTATATTGATTAAAAAAATGAAAAATAATGTGGTAACATCAAAGTATGAAAAAAGTTTTAAAAAAATACAAGATAAAAATCCTTCAATTTATCTTTAAACCAATAATAATTATAACTAAAATACTTTAATAGTCAATAAATGCTCTACTTTTTTTTAAAAAATAAATTTTTATTAAAGAATAAAATTAGAATACAAGCAAGATGGTCAAGTACCAAAAACACTTCTAACATGGAAGAACATACAAGACAGCTTAGCAAACCACCTATGAAAAGTATATAAGAAGTAGAACTAGAAATGTAGAATGTTTGAAACTTCCTAGCAAGTTGTTTTTAAAGGAGCAACTTCATTAGGCAACTAAATACCACTAAAAAAGAATAGCCCTTCAATAAGATAGTAGGTATACAAGATCTATTAAAGAGAAATAATTTGTCTATAGTGATAGAAGGGCAATAATGCCCCATTTAAGAGTAAAAGACCTTGAGCATTTAATGTGCGTACTATAAACTATTAGTTGTTCTCAGATTTAGTTTTTAAGTCGAAAAAGTAGTTCCATATAATGTGAAGCCTTTTGTCCCTTTCCCTTTATAAGCAATAGAGGAAATCACCAAGAGCAACCTTGAGTATAGTTTGATCTCCTTTAGCTAATTTCTACAGCTGAGAAATCCAAAGGATGACCCTAGTCTAACCCTTAGGAGTTGAGGCAATGTTTCATAGCATTAAGATTTCATTCCTCATAAAGCTAGAGAATGTACATTGAAAGAAGATGTCATTTACTGTCTTAAGTGGATTATATAATATGCATCAAATGGGAAGATTGTATATCCCTTTAATCATATCAAGGGTGTTAAATCTTTGCATAAAAGCCAATCAAAGCATAAAGGAAACTCTATGTAATGCTTGATTAAACCAACCTTTCTTAAACCAATGCAATTTAGGAGCAAGTCCTCTTAAGAGTAGTGATAGTTGTGCATTAGTACCAATGCAATGCATGATAGGTTAGTATTATTGTGTTTTAGGACTTGTTTTACGTGTTTTTGTTTACTTTGATCTTCATGGTTGTTCTTTTGTGTTTGATATTAGTTTAGGGTAGGAATTAATCATTTTGGTGTAGGAATGGAGGGTGGACACCTTTGTGACTAAGCTAGGAACCAAGAGAAGAGGAAAGAAGTGGAGAAAGTTTATGTTAAGTTAACCCACGATCGTGGGAAGCACAAGTATAATTCCAACAATCGTGGGAACTGGAAGTCGAAGAGACATGTAGTTTCATGTATTTTTTTAGGTTTTTGTGACTTTATAAGACATAGAATCCCGAAAGCCGCAAGTGGATCATGGAACTTGCTTCATGGAGCCAAAAGACAGATTGAGAGCCTAGAGATAGGGGAGATTAAAGGTTTCATTCTCGATTGGGCAAAGAGCACCTCGTCATCCAGATTTTCCAGGTTGGATTGTTTGTTTAACATCTTGTTTAGTTTGGGTTACTTTGATTTAAAAGTTTTTGATACTTTTTCCTTGTGTCTTTGCAGGTGCATGAACACAAGGAACACGCAAAGGAATACTGAATTTCGTGACAAAGAGTTAGTAGATATTACAAGGCACAATTGACAGTTGAGAATAGTAAAACTCCAAGATGTGATACACCCCAATATGGCGAAAAAAGGGCCTAAAGGACACTGATGGACTTTGTGAGGCCAAGATTCAGTCCTCAAGGAGTTGCGTGGCCAACGATTCAAACTAACAATTTCAAGATCAAGATGGCACTCCTCAACATTCTTTAGAGTAGTGTGTCGTTCTATGGGTTGTCCAATGAAGATCCCAATGCCCATGTCATCAATTTTTTGGAGATATGCGACACTTTCCATTTTAAAGCGATGTCTGACAATGCCGTGAGTTTGCGACTATTTTCTTTCACTTTGAGAGATCAGACGAAGGCATGGTACAATTCACTCAGCTCAGGGTAGATTAATACTTGGGAACAGCTAGCCCAAGCATTTCTCACTAAATACTTCCCATTGACCAAGATAACAAGTATCATTAAGGAAATCACAAGTTTTCAGTAAAGAGATGGAGAGTCTTTATATGAAGCTTGAGAGAGGTTTAAAGAAGTGCAGAGAAGCTGTCCCCACCATAACCTTCCGAGGGAATTCCTCATGCAAACATTCTACAATGGTGTTAATCAGAGCACAAGAGGGACTATAGATACAGCTAAAGGAGGATCTTTGATGAGAAAAACTATCGATGCAGCGTATGACCTTTTGGAAGAATTAGCGAGCAACAGTTGTATGTGGTCAAGCGAGAGGAGTATACAGGGGCAGAAGGAGCAAAAAATTTATGATCCCAATTGACTTTATTCTCGCTTTGCAGGCACATATCACAGCCCTCACCAAGCAGTTGAGCAACATGCAATGAGCATCTTCATCTACAGCTAAAGCTATGCAATCACAGTGTGAGTTATACGGGTAGGGAAACCATTGCACTGCATAATGCTTTTTATTGGAAGCTAGTAGCAATGAACAGGTAAGTTACTTGGGCCAACAATAGCGAGGTAACAATCTGTACTCGAATACTTATAATTCAGGGTGAAAAAACCACCCAAATTTTTCTTGGAGTACTAACAATGTAGGTGGTCAAGCAAGACCGCAAGGACCTCCAGTATTTCAGCAAGACGAACTTGAATCTTTGGAGAAAAAATGGATAAGTTTATGGATGTTTTAGGGTCCAAACTGGAAAATCAAGAAGAGAACCAAAAGAGGATGTTTTCAAGCCAGGAGGAAAGTAAAAAGAGGATGGAGGCAAAGTTTGATAAGATTGTGTAGAACCATGCCTTATCCATCCATAACTTGGAGGTACAGATAGGTCAACTTGCTAATGATACGTCTTCTATAAGTGCAGGTAGCTTACCAAGCAGTATCGAGGCTAACCCAAAGGAACAATTGAAGGCTATCACACTTCGAAGTGGCAAGCAGATGGAGGAACGAAGTGTGAAAAAGGATTGCCAAGAAAAAGGAAAAGGTAAGGAGATTTGAGAAAAGAAAGAAGAAGAGAGACCTTATAAACCACCACCACCCTTTAAGCCTAAACTTCCATATCCATAAAGGGTGAGACAACATCAGGTGGACACTCAGTTTTCTGAGTTTTTGGAGAAACTGAAGAAGTTTCAAATTAACTTGTCATTGGTGGAAGCTTTGGAGTGTATGCCCAAGTATGTGAAGTTTCTGAAAGACATACTAACACACAAACGTACTTGGGAGGACAATCAGACGATCACTTTGATAGAGATACCTTCAAAACTACAGGATCCAGGGAGTTTTATGATTCCATGTGTTAAGTGTGACTTTAAATTTTGTAAATGCTTATATGATTTAGGTGCAAGCATTAACTTGATGTCTTTGTCTGATTTCAAGAAATTGGGATTAAGAGAGGTCAAGCCAACATCCATGCTGATTCAACTTGCAGATCAATCCATCAAGAGACCCTATGGAGTTATAGAAGATATGTTGGTAAAAGTAGAAAAAATTTATTATTCCTGTTGATTTTGTGGTATTGGATTTTGAAGCTAATAAAAATTGTCCATTAATTTTGGGTAGGCCCTTTATGAATACTAGTAGGGCATTAGTTGATGTGCATGAGGGAAAACTTGTTTTGAGGATTAGTGATGAGCAGGTTGAGTTTAATATATCTAAATCTTTGAAGAAATCGATGGATGATAATGTATGTATGAAGATTGATATTATGGATGAATGTGTGAAGGAGGTTGAAAAGGAAGTTAATGAAGCTACTGAAGTATACAAGGATGAGAGTGTGAGAAAAGAGTATTTATGTGAGGAAGTTGAGTTAAAGAAGTTAGAGAGAACAGATACACCTAGAACACCTTCCATTGTTAAGTAGCTCACTTTAAAGTTTAAACCCTTACGTTCTCATTTGAGATACACCTGTAAAAACCATACCCTACCCATCATTATCTTGAACCAATTAGATATTGAGCTAGAAGAGAAAGTGGTGGAGACCATCAGGAAAAGGATTAGAGCTATGGGTGGTAAATTTATGATATTAGGGGGATTAGACCCAATGTGGTGATGTATAGGATTAACTAAGAAGAAGGGAATAAAATTGTGAGAGAATAATAGAAAAGGTTAAATCCAAACATGCAAGAGGTTGTGAAGAAGGAGGAAATAAAGTTGTTGGACGCAAGGATTATTTATCCTATTTCAGATAGTGAGTGGGTGAGTCCGGTACTTTGTGTACCTAAGAAGGGAGGCAAGACAGTGATGGAAAATGAAAAAGGTGAAAAGATTTCTACTAGGACCATCACAAGTTGGAGAGTATCTATTAATTACCAGAAGCTCAATTTAGCCACTAAGAAAGATCACTTCCTTTTACCTTTTGTGGACCAAATGATTGAGAGGGTGGTTGACAATGCATTTTACTATTTTCTTGATGGATACTCGGGGTACAATAAGGTGGTTATATACCCACAGGATCAAGAGAAGATCACTTTCACTTGCACTTATGGGACTTTTGCTTATTGGAGGATGTCGTTTAGTTTATGTAATGCACCTGCCACATTCCAAAGATGCATTATGGCCATTCCAAAGATACATTCTTTGGTACATGGATAGCAAAGTTAAAATAAATACCCCATATCGCATTTTTAGGTCTATTGTGAGTTACGTTAATAAGAATAGCTCATATTTTGGTATGGCTTATATTGTCACTACTTTGGCTTCATTTTATCAGCTTGATGTGGATACTGTACGTACTACTAATTATGATGTGTTTGATGTATTGTATGTAAGATGCCCCAAAATTTTGGAGCTCTATTCTATAGAGTTCTGAAATCCTTAGACGTATACTGCTATCAAGAACAGGAAGGGTAAGAACGCAGCCACATCGCAACCATCCACCTCTTAGGTACTACTGGAGCCTCAAGAAGAAGCAGTCAAAGAGGAACCAACAGCAGTAAAGATGTTGATTAGTTTCAGTAGATTCTTGATCAAATGGCCTCAAATTAGCAATAAATGATGCAGCAAATCAATGAGCTTGACAACCATGTGTGACAAGTACATAAGGAGCGGTGGTATATAAGAAGAAGTTCCTAAAGTTCTTCCAAAAAAAGGACATTAAAGTCCCATCTCCTACGCCTTCACCACCTCAATCTCCATAAGCCTTCTTACCTTTCACTGTTTATATTGTTTTATTTACTTTATTAGTTGTGTTATTTGTTTGCTTGGATGATGTTGTGTTTGATATCTTGATTTCATTTTGTGATTGCCTTATCACATTAAGGACAATGTGTTGTCCAAGTATGGGGAGGTGACATTTGCTTTGTCAATTGCATCATTTAAATTTGTTTTATTTACTATTTAGGATGCAAGTTTTAGCCATATTAGGTTGTTGTTTGATGTTGTATTGTGTTAAGCAATGGAACCACACTTGAATCATTTTCATGTGTTTTTCCATGAGATTCTGTCATGTTATTTGGAATAAGATTGAATGCATGCTTGAACTTGAATTAGACTACTTGAGTAGAGAGCGAATCATGTTAAGTGATGAAAAGTAGTTGGTTGCATAAACTTACTCAAAATGTGACACTTGAGCAATGAGGTAGTGTAGAGAATTATAATAAATTTTCATTTGAGCCAATGTAAGGATTGAGCTTATATGACTCCATCTATAGTCATCTTATTTTTTTGAGTGTGTAATACCCCTTTAGGTTACTATCATCAGAACTTGCTTTGAATTAGTTTGAGTTTAATGGATACATGCTTAATAAAAATTATTAAGGCTTTTTTTGTGATAACCTTTGGTTTAAATGAACTATCCTTGTTATTATCCCTTGTTAGCCCCGTTGAGCCTTAACCCTTTTGTTTCTTGAAAACACCTCAGATTTCAAAACCCAAAACCTCATTAGCATACCCATTCACAAGCTTAGTAAAGTATTAAGTGATGCACTAGTTTGGGATTTTTGGTACAATTTTTTTTCATTTCGAGATAAGTTGTATTATACTTCTACTTTTTGATTACATTGTATCTAGTTGCTATTTTGTTTGTTGTTTCTTCAATTATATAAAACAAAGAAAAAAAAAGAAAAGAAAAGAAAAAGGGAAGAACATTTTGGTAGCATTAATAAATGCGGAGTAGTAGTATATTTACATTTGTATATCTTAGAACATGTTTTGTATCCCTTTGTTCACTTATTATTTTATGCATGCTTGTATTAAACCATTTACCTCGTTTGACCCACCTTAACCCTTACTACATTACAACCCAAGACAAACCCTTTGATCTATTTATGCATCTAATCATTATAGAGTAAAATTGGTGTATTAGTAAGCTTATGGTAGTGTAGTTTCTTATAGGGAGCTCGAATGAAACACTAACCATCAAATACTTGAGAGAAATGAGTGAAACCGTGAGGAAGATTCATTTTACGTTTATAACTATCTTTGAGTGATGGTGTCATAAACTGAGTTTGCTTATGTACACTAATGAAAAGTAGTTATGATATGTATAATAGCCTAACATTTGAGTCTGCCAAAATTTGAAGGATTGTCTGCTTTAATCATTGGGAAAATGAAGTGATGGATTGGTTGGCTGAGTTTGATTTTGTTTGAGGACAAGCAAGGATTTAAGTGTGGGGAAGTTGATAATTGTGCATTAATATGTGTCTTTCTAAGTATTTGGTATATGTTTCTTACTATAGGTTAGTATTATTGTGTTTTAGGACTTATTTTATGTGTTTTTCTTTAGTTTGGTCTTCATGGTTGTTCTTTTGTGTTTGATATTATTTTCGGGTAGGAATTGGTCATTTTGTTGTAGGAATGGAGGGTAGACACCGTTGTAATTGAGCTAGGGATCAAGAGAAGAGAAGTGGAGCTATTGAAAAACAAGAACCCACAATCATGGAAAAGGGCATATTTTCCACGATCATGGTAAATCTATGGAGCAAGTTTCTGTTAAGGTAACCCACAATCGTGGGAAGCACAAGTATAATTCCCACGATCGTGGGAAATGGAAGTCAAAGCGACACGCAAGTTTTATGTGTTTTTTTAGGTTTTCATAACTTTATAAGACATAAAACCCCGAGAGCTGTGAAAGGGTCGTAGAACTTGCTTCCTAGAGCCAAAAGACAGATTGAGAGCCTAGAGATAAGGAAGATTAAAGGTTTCATTCTTGATTGAGCAAAGAGCACCCCGTCATCCAGATTTTCCAGATTGGGCAGAGAAGAGAAGGAGCTGCCCTATCCAGTCTTGTTTTAAGTTCTTTATCTTCTAGCATTTTTATCATGGATTATTTGATTGATGGGGATGTTATTAATATTATGATTGTCTAAAACAATTTTTAGGGTTTGTTGTTAAACTATTTATGGACCTTTGGTTATTCATTTTGATAAGTCAATTTAATTACACATATTTTGGGCATAATTAATTTTAAGGTGTTGAAATTATTATCCAAAATTAATGAAATTGTTCTATAATTGTTTACAGATGGTTGTCAACACCAAAAAGACGAAAAAGGATCGAAAAGAGGAAAAATAAGGACAGAATCCTGAACCTGCAGATTTTCCAGATTTTGT
>JANZXV010000001.1:3699122-3711100 GCA_027576455.1 Erythroxylum roigii | reverse complement strand
GACATTGAAACTAACCTAACCTTCCCTTTCCTTCATATTCACTCTTCAAACCACCATGATTAAGCAAAAAGGCAAAATCCCATCTTACAATAGATAACAAAATTCACAAACTTTAGAAAAAGAAAACATGAAAGTGCTTCCATATAACCTTACCCATACTTTATCTAACCCATTAACATCAAAACTTATCTAAATAGCCAACAAACCATGAATTTCGAAATTTTCTCTTACCTAAAGACCTCCCACGAAATTGCTTGCTTTGCCTCCAATGGAGTTTAATCCCTTCCTTTCTACTTTCTTCTTAAAGAAAACTCTTAAACCCTCCTTTCTAAAGCATAAATAACCAAAGCCCTACCTCTTTTTCTTCATCTTCTTCTTCTCTCCTCTTTGCCGAAACCTCCATCTTTGCTTCTCTTCTTGGTGATTTCGGTGGGTTCTAGAAAAAGACTTAAGTTTCTAACTTAAAACCTATACTAAAACGACATAGCATCACTAACTCTCTTCTTTTTCCTTGCAATTTTCGTCCCCCTTCATGCTTCAAACGACACTCTTCATTTACTTCCCTTCTCTCATACGACAACTTCATTAGGCTTCTTTCATTTTGTTTCCTTTTATTTTCTTCTTTCTCATTTAAGTTTAACCTAATGGACCCAAGCCCAATGCTTCCATTCTCCTTCATTTAATTACAATTGACATGGACCTTAGCCCATTTACTTCATTTACTCTTCCTTTAAAAGATATGCCAAAGGGCTAAAAGCCCACTTGATTCACCTTAAACCTTAACAACATATATAATCTTCCTAATGGTCCTTATACCAACTTATTCTTTTTTAAATTCTACCAATTTAATAAAACTCTAATTTAACTAAATCCTTTCAATTAATTTCTAAAATCCACACAAGCTCTAATTAAATCTAATCCCCCCATTTAATATTTCTTTACATAAGCAATTAAAAATCCTCAATTTTTTTCCAACCAAAATTAAAAATATCAAATTAAACCTCAAAATAATTTAAACATGCTTATTGATTATGAAAAAGGAATCGGGGCCCAACAAAAACAACGTCTACCTCATATCTAACATACTCAATTAACCCATTCGTTACAACTTTAGGAGGAAAGATTAATCTTAAACAACTTTTCAACACATATACACTTCCTCTTTGACACATTTATTTAAACATTTTTTCTTTCTTTCCTTTCCTTTTCTTTTCTTTTTCTTTTCTCTTTTCTTTCTTTCTCTTTTCTCTTATAAAAATTAAAAGAAACTATATCAATATAGGAATTTCAATGATAAGATATAAAATAGCATCCCAATATTATAACCAACTCACATATATGTACACCCCCTCACTTATACTTTGTGTATCCACAAACTCAACAACCAACAAATGTTCCACTAGCTTTAAGGTTTGGGAAGTGCATTTGGTTAGGATTAAAGCATATAATGTGGTTAATACATAAAAAAAGGCAAATAAAGCTCAAGGGGGCTTAAAAAGGGAGAAATCATGTGAATAAGGTAGGCTATTTGACTAATGTAGTTCAGAAAAGAAAAGAATGCCTAATTATTTCCATGTTAATGCATGTGATAAAAATGTGGCATCAAGGCAAAGTTAGGATGTACATGTCATAAAGGTCACACATAAACAAAGACAATGCGACTGGTATGGATGTGTCAGTCTAAAAAGGTTCAAAATCTCACTGACTTTGTCTACCACTATTCACTACTCTTCTAAAGATAATACACATCGACTAATCACAAAAGTAAAAGTACATGCTCAAGTTTCCATGAAATTCTCTAGTCAATTCATTCTCTACTCTTGACTATATAATCTTAGAAGTAATAGAAAATAAGAAAATGTTTGTTTGTTTTATTCTCTCTCTCATTTTTATTGAAAACTTAAAACAAGTAAGAAATAAACTAGCATAAAAACACATATGCATAAAGGAAATAAATGCGAAAATTTAAAGAAAAGAAATTAAGTTCCCTTGGGTTGCCTCCCAAGAAGCTCCTTTATTTAGTGTTACTGGCTCGACTCTATACTTCTCCTCATATGTCAAAATTATGATCTTTGAGTAATACAGTTTGAGCCACTCCCACGTGAGGTAGTTTAACATAGGGACTTAGTCAATAATTATTCCCATTCAGCGTCTTCCCTATCTTCCAACTTTTGATCTCCACTGAGTCCCTACACTCTGGAAAGATCTAGAATGTCTCCTCACCTTTTTCTTCTTCATTCAATTCCTCTAACTTGCTAGGTAATAGTAAATAGTCATTCTTAACAGCAAAATGGAACTCAGTATTTATCTCTAACCTAAAAGATATAGCTTTTCTTAATTCGGCCTTCTCCTCAACTTCTTCTTGCAATTACTTAAGTATTACTTTTAAAATTCTCAATCTTCTCATCACTCTATAAGGTCTCTATACTAACTTCCACTGGGTACACTTTAGGTTGACATGACTACTCCTCTTCCATTTGTAATTCCAGGTAGTCAATTCTTGCTGCCATCTCACCCATTTGGCTTACTAGGTTCTGAAAACTAGAACTTGTTTCTTACTGGAACTGCTACAACTGCTGTTGTATATTTTGTTGAAGCTACTGCCTGCTCTATTGAAACCGCTGCATACTCTGTTGAAACTGAAGATCGTTAGTAGTAGAGATCTTGATAAAGTTGTCTAGAGATATACCTAAATCTTGTTGGCTCTCCACATCTTAGACATTAGACCTTATATCATGCCAAATTTGACATCCATCCTCCTAGAATTGTAGGGAATTATGTTGAAATTGATGCATACTCTCTTAAAGTTATTGCATACCCTGTTGAAATTGAAGATGGGTAGCATTACAGGTCTTGATATAGTCGTCCATAAATGTACCTGAGTTGTAATAAGAAACTTTTGGTCTGTACAAAAATTGTTGTGTATCCTGCAAACTATCAAAAAAGTAATTTTATTGATTATCCCATCCATAATTAAAATTTGTATGATCACTCCATACATAATTATAAGGTTCGGAATACGAGTTCTAAAAGAAATTAATTCCATCCATGTAAATATTTTTTTAAAACACTTCAAACACTAATCAAAAAGTGAAAATGCAAAGGAACTAATTACAAACAACTATATACAAAAAACCAATTAAAATCAATAAAAAAAACTAAACACCACACTCTCTATCAACAACGCCAAAATTGACAGCTCGTTGTAACGCTAGTTAAAATAAATTAGACTACTACTATAGTAGTGGTGAGTCTAGGTTGAACCCACAGAGAGTGTGTGTAAAGTTATTGAAATGAAATTGATCGATATTTAGGTTTGGGGGGTTTTGGTTTATCAAACAAGAAAATAAAATGAAACTAAACTAATAAAGACGAATTAACGAAAACATGAAAAATGATAAATGCGTTATGGACTCAGTTCTTTGGTTCAATCTCGACCTACACCCTAATTAAACATATTTCATTAATATGTTGTTTTCAAACGTCTTCTAGCAACTATTAATCATGGGTTACCAATTAACCGGATTTTTCCCTTAGGTATTGTTTAATAAAGATACGATCGCTAATTAAACATAACTACTAAATAACCCAGGATACGATCTTTAGATTCAATTGAATAGTAGCATTACAAATTAGGAAAACTTATTAATCAAGGAAACAATTACATACGATGCATCATTTAACTTAGGTTATGTTACCCCTAATGATTACAAACCATTAGTCACTACAAATTAATTTCAAATATAACAATTATTAATTATATTAAAATTCTAGAAATGATTTTGTAATAAAATGATCTAATGAACTCATTCAAATTATCTTTTCACAATACCCAATGGGTTTATACACAAATAATTGAACTATAACGATAACATTATTCATACACGAAACCCAAATCCATACGCATATGATAACACAATCAAATTTAAAGAGAAAAAGAAACAACAAATACAAGGAGAAATACACTTAACCGGGTCTTCGGTGTCGATGTCTCCTCCGAATCGGCGTCAGAAAGCTACCTCTCCATGGGTATCTCACAGTTGAGAGCTTTGCCCCTCATCTTCATTAAAACCAAGGGCTCCTAAGAAAATTGCTTCAGCCGACCACTTCTATTGAAGAACCAACCTCCCTGTTGTTTAATTTTCAAAACATAGAACATTAAAACCCTCCTCACTTCTGCGTTTTATTCTTATTATCCAAAGTCACGTTTTCTGTTGGTTGTTCTGCGTTTTGGTGTGATGTCTACTGCACGTTGTTTTGGTCTCCTTACTTCCACCTACTGCACGTCGTTTTGAAAACATGGAGTCAAAGTGAGTATCTTAAACAATTTCATGTCATTCATAAAATGCTATGGTATAATTATACAATCAGTTAAGCACATATCAATATATATGATTGAAAACATTGATCCAACATATACAAGAATCTTATGAATTACCTTCAATTAAAGATTCACTGATTATGATTCGTAAAGAGAATACAACATACATTACCTAAGCTAAAAAAGGATCAATCAAGGGTGATAGCACCAAACATACATTACCAAAGGTCTTTTGAACATATAAACTTTAGAAGAATGGTGAAATTAAAGTACAACAAATTCGCTCAAGTGAGAATGTAATTAACTTATTTACAAAAAATCATTCAATAATACTTATGAAGTTAGTATACAAGATTGGAATGTAACAAAGCAAAGATTTACTTGATAATGGGTTTCATCATGAGGGGTAGTATTAATGGTTTATATCCCATATAAATCTTATATAATAAAGTTTTAACAAGTTAGTATATCCTTACAAAGATAATGTACTCTTTTCCTAGCTAAGTTTTTGTCCACTAAATTTTTATTTGTTAGGTGTTAATGAAACATATTTTATGTATAGAACATTTAAGGGAAAGTGTTATGCAATGAATGTCCTAATTTGTTTGAATCCTCTGGAATGAAAAATCATTATGTAAAATAAATGTTCCAATTGATAGAATTACATATATACAAGACCATTATGTAGAATAAATGCCTCAATTAATAAAATTACCCAATATACAAGAAAATGCAATTATGTAGGTCGCAATTAATACTTTCTTATGTGACTACAAAATTGAGGAATTGAGTGATTTGTGTTGGCATACAAAATGAGAAAAAACAAGTTCTCTTTCTTTGTACTCTAATTTTCTTAAATCTCTTGTTTTTTCCTCAATTAAGCTATTTTATTCTTATTTTCCTCAAAATTTATAACAGTTTCTGTATTGTTATCCTATTTGTATAGACGGAGTTATTTGGCCACTGAGCCCCCCAAGATTTTAAAAAAATTAAATATTTTTTTTTATATATATCAAAATCTTTGATAACTGAACAAGACCCTCTCTTGAAGTGTGTCGTGCCGCCACCGTCAATGTAATTTGTGAAAGATTGTATGAAGAGGGGTGTTCCAAAATTTTTCTTTCACATGGAGGTGATTAGACATTAACCCCACAAGGTTTTGAACAAATTTCGAGGACAAACCAGTATCAATAGCGACATGGAGAGCAGTCATGAGCTTTTCAGTGACATCGATAGTTATTGAATTGGGATCTTCCTTAAAAAAGTTAGAAGTGGTGGTCCAATCACCTTTAATGGCAGTTTTGTACAGTGGTAAGTAACGATCGACACGAGAAGGTAAGGCTAGGTTGGCATATTTGACTGTTTTTCTTTGACTTTTTGTTCTTCCATCATGTCTCACGTTTGCTTTTTATATCGACAAGTTTTATAATATTTATTCCATGACAGGATTTAGGGATATTTTAGCGAATGCATGTATGACTGTTGATCAATAATTTAACTAAGTTGTTGCAGTAGAGAATGAGTTTTTTAGGCTTATGAACAGTAGGGAATATATATATATATATATTAATAATAAAAGAAAAGGAGATCCAATCATTTTTTAGTATATTTGATAGCTGCTACCTCTCTTATGGAATAAGTAAATATTGGTTCTAACTAATTTTGTTATTTTATTGTTATGAAAAAAATACTTTAAAAATTTAAGACCGACTGTTCAGTCATTATCGTCTGATTTAAATCAGAATGTTAATAAAACTTTATTTTTTAATTTAATTTTGATATGAAAATTTTTGTAGAATTTATATTTTATTTAGGTCCTCCTATCTTAAATTTCTGACTTCGCCACTATCTATTTAACAGTAATTGGATACGAAACTTTTTGTGACAACAGGACAACAGAAAGGGATAATTCAACTTGGTCGGGTCGGCTGGACCGGCCTTGACCGGCCCAACCCCGGGCCTGGACATCGATGGCCCAACGACCACAGCCCATTCGGCCCATCGGGTGTTAGACTCCCATGCAAACGCTATGACTCACGTAAAGACCTAAACCTAATGGCAATCCCAGGTATATAAGGTATAATTCTACCGTAATTCAGGTATGACAATACAACCCTACTTTTCCCTGTTTACAGCGGCCAAAAACCCTACGAAAATACTAACTTGAGCGTCGGAGGGGCCTTCCGGGAACCAACCCCCGGCGTGCCTTCATCTGTTTTGCAGGTATTTTATAACTAGATTTGTGCAGGTCATGGATCAGAACAATAACGATCAGCTTCAGCAGAATTCGGCTGAATCATTTGGCGCCCACCGTGGGGCCCAGCGTCAGGGCACCACGTCCAGAACCACACAGGTCAGTCAGGCGGCGGCGGCCAACCCTGATATTGCCGTCGTTGCGGCACTTGCGTTGCAGCGGATGGCCTTGCTGTTACCTGATACTCACCCATCGGCGTATCCCGGCTCTCGCGCACAGTCTTCACACCCAAACGATCGCCCGCAGCCTCAAAATTTAGACCAAGAAGAACAGAGCGTAGCCCTGGAGGATCATGCTGCGACCAATTCTCATCTACACCTTCAACATCCCCCGGATACCAACCCTCCTGCATCGCAACAAACCCCTCTCACCCAGCGGTAGATAGAGGAAGCGGCCGAGCTAGTGATCCATCAAATCCTTCAGTCTCGCCTGGGACAACAGCAAACCTCCGCTCAGCAACAGGGCGCGATGGCCGATCGTCATCCCATCGAAGCCCTGGGCAAAGTCGCGGACTACCGGATCAATCTGGTTCGGAATCCTTATGAAGGCCCGGCGCTCGTACACTACATTTCCCCTCTCATTCCAGAGATCCTGGATAGTCTCCCACCGGTCGGTACCAAAATACCGACGCTTGAAAGGTATACTGGAAAGACTGACCCCCTGGATTATCTGCAGCACTTCCAGTCGATGATGAGCCTACACTGCGTCTCAGATGCCATCCAATGTAAGGCGTTTTGTACTGCCTTCCAAGAAGGAGCTCGGCGATGGTTCAATAGTTTACCCCCGGGCTGCATTACTTGTTTCGAGGACTTTAAGCTCCTGTTCCTAAACCAGTTCGCAACAAGTAAACGTCCGCAGAAGACTGCTTTGGAGGTGATGCAGTTGACTCAGGGGAGGGATGAAAGTCTGCGGGATTTCATCACCCGATTTAATAATGAAGCTGTGGAAGTTCCCGATCTTACCTGTTCGTCCATGTTGGCAGCACTCATGAGCAACACAAGGGACGACGAATTCAAAAAATCGTTGGCCCTGGAGCAGCCCCGCACAATTCAAGAGATAAGAAGCCGGGCGGATAAGTACATTCAGCTAGAAGAAGTGCTAAAAAACACAAAGCGTAGAGCAGATGACCGCGGGTCGAGTGGAAAATCTGAGGACGAACATAAAAGGCAGAAAGGTTAGTCAAATTGGTGGAAGCCGGTCGATCAGCATGATCCGCGGCGCGAAGACTTCACCCTGCTAAACAGGAGATATGCGGAGGTGTTAGAAGTCATGAGAGCTGAAGGGGAACCCCTCCCGGAGCCTAGGCCCATGATAACTCCCCTGAAACATCGGGACACCTCTTTGTATTGTCGCTTCCATAGAGATGTCGGACACGATACAGAAAGTTGTTGGAACTTGAAGAAGGAGATCGAGCTCCTCATCTAGCGAGGAAGGGTGAGTAGGTTCTTGAGGCACAGGCAAAATACTGGGCGAGATAATGAGGGTAGAACTAATCGGTCCGACACTTGGCAAAGGCCTCAGAGGCAAAATGACAGGCAGGACGAGGAAAGGAGAGATAGGAATTTAGACGATCGGCATAACGCAAGGGCGCGATCAAGGGCAAGAGATGACAGGAATGCCGAGCGGCAAGATGATCGACCGGTCAGGATCATCAACATGATATTTGGGGGTAATGCGGCAGGAGGGTCGACCGCCAAAGGAAGAAAAAGGTATGCCAGGCAGGTGGGAGAAAACTCACCAGCAAAAATAAAGAAGCCGAATGATGGGGTGATTTCGTTCGATGAATCCGACCTAGAGGGTGTTAGCTGTCCCCATGATGATGCATTAGTGGCCACCTTGAATATGGATGGTAGTGAGGTGAAAAGGGTAGTGATCGATACAGGTAGCTCAGTCGACCTGTTATACTACGACGCCTTCAAGCAAATGGAGATTCCTGAAGAGCGATTACTGCCAATTGAGGGGCCCATCAAAGGGGTAACTGAAGCGTCGACCTACCCATTCGCTCGAGTATTATTGAATGTAAAATTTGGGCAGAAACCACGCCAGGTGGAGAGGAGTGTAGAATTCTTGGTTGTCAAGTTTGTGGGGGCATATAACGCCATAGTCGGACGAGCTACCCAAAACGCACTTAGAGCGATCGTCTCCACCTACTACCAGGCAATGAAGCTTCCAACCCCTCATGGAATTGGTGTCGTCAGAAGCCAGCAGAAAATCGCCAGGGAGTGCTACTTAGCATAAACAAGAGCGCTAGACGGAGCGACCGTTTTAACGAGCTCTCATGATGGAAAGACTGAGGAGGAAGCTGAGATGACGGCCACTGCGGAATAAATGCACGAGATTAAAGCCGAACGACATTTTCTACCCATTGATAAGCTCGTTTTTTATTTATTTCCTTGTTCAACATTTTACTATTTATGCTCTTACGCATGTAATCTGTGGGAACCTTTTTTCTGATCAATAATAGTCAGGTTTTTTAACGGCCCACATGTTGTCGTCATCAATAAAGAATTTTAGATTTCTCGGTGTCAACTGTTTTGTTCAAATTGGATTAAGGGCAGGATAATCGACACCAGTCGGCTACGGCCTAGACTAATTGATCGACATCGACATTACTCGACAAGGCTGCCAACACAAGATGTTGGAGCCGATCGACAACGATAAAATTTGACAAGGTTGCCAACACAAGATGTTGGAGCCGATTGACATCGACATTATTCGACAGGGCTGCCAACACAAGATGTTGGAGCCGATTGACAACAATAAAATTCGACAAGGTTGCCAACACAAGATGTTGGAGCCGATCGACATCGACATTATTCGACAGGGTTGCCAACACAAGATGTTGGAACCGCTTGACCTCGACATAATTAGGCTACGGCCTCGACATAATTAGGCTACGACCTTGACATAATTAGGCTACAGCCTTCGACATAGCTCAGCTTTTGAGCAAAGCTCGGAACTCGACAATGTTCGACAAAACGACCGATCGACCGACAAACGAACAATCGACCAACCGATCGACAAATAAGTAAACAGCCAATCGCTCGACAATCGACCCATCGGTCGGCAGATATCGTTCGGCAATAGCCTTCGACATAGCTCGGCCCTCGAGCAGCGCTCGGCCCTCGACAACGTTCGGCCAGGTTCCAAACGAGATTTTGAAACCAGGCGACACCGAGAATAGAACCTCGGGTCACACGGCCTCAATAACGATCGACCATGTTCCAAAAACTATCAGTCTCGACCTCGAGTCTTTTTGCGTCATGATTTCACTCAAACGATAGGACCACCCGGCTGCAAGAGATATAATTTTTTATGACACGTAAATAAAAGTTTAAGTTGCGAGACAGCAGGAGATAAAGTAAAGTCTTTGCTTCATTAGTGATTCCACCGGCCACAAGCCCCGCGGGGTGGGCCCCTAACATTTTACAATCAAAAGTCAGAAAAGGGGGGAAGGAGAAGGACTAGCAGTCCGGTCGCCAGGAGACAAGGATGACATGGCGACCGGCACAGGGTCAGGCTCTGTGAGAGGAACCGAGGGGACGTCACCTTGAGCTGCCTCCTCTTCATCATCTGAGCTATGATCCAGCATTTCATCTGGCAACTCCTCCCTTTCTCTCTCCACTATCTCCTTCATCCCATCCAGTGAAAGCCCAAGCTCAGGAGGAAGCAGTGGCTCGGCATAATCCTCGAACAGAGGGCCGTCCGTCCCATTAGGAAAGCAGACGCGGTGGCAGTTTCTCAGAAGGGTAAGGGACATGTCGCAGGCGAATTCTATGCATTCGTCGATCAGATACCGATCTTTCCACCGCTTGATAGCTGCAACTCTTTCCTTCTTGATAGAGCTCTGAAACTCCCGAAATCTATTCTCAGCCCTTATTTGGGCATCCACCGCGTCATGGCAATCATTGAGAAACTTTTTCCGAAGCTCTTCCTCCGTGTTTATTCGAGAATTAGCCTTGCGGATTTCTTCCCTCAGGCTCTGGTTGATGAGCTGCATTGCCCGGTGCTCTCCCTCCAGCTCCCGGTGCTCTCCCTCCAGCTTATCCCTCGACGCAATCGCTCTATTTTCGCCTCCTCGGACGATTCAAGCTGAGCCCTCAAAATGTCCTTCTCCCCCTCCAAAATTTGTCTTTTCTCCTCCTCCTTTGAAGCAAGTTGAGCGACTCCCCGGCGTACCGCGTCGTCATGCCCGCCGCGCTGGGCGCTCTGCCCCGCCCCGACCACGGCGACCTGTTCTTCGACTTCGAGGGCGATCCACTGCATCTCGAGTCGGGACGCACCGAACTCGGCCTCGACTACCTCTTCGGCGTGCCGAAGTCGAACGTCTGATCCTTGCCGGACCGGGAGCGTGCCGATGACGCTTCCGGTCCGCTCGGCGGCTCCCCAGGCCGTTCAGGCAAGTGACAGCTGATCTCAATAGGATAGCCCGCACATGGCGATGAGTGTCGGGGGCGACGGCCCCGAAAAGCCCCTCTCGGACATCAACACGACGCCGCTCGTCGACGTCATGCTGGTGCTCCTCATCATCTTCCTGATCGCGGTGCCCGTGGTGCTGCAGACGGTGCCGCTCAAGCTGCCCGACGTCCGGTTCGACCCGACGGAGATGAAGGCGGAGAACGTCAACCTCTCGGTGACGACGGACGGCGGCCAGTGCGCGGTCTACTGGAACCTCAGCAAGGTCAACAACCAGGAGCTGCTGCAGCTCGCGGTCGACAAGCTGAAGGCCGAGATCGCCCGCCAGGGCGGGCCGAACGCGGCCGGCCTGACGCTGCCCGAGGCGCACATCCGCGGCGACATCAACACGCCGTACCGCTGCATCGGCGGCACGATCTTCACGATGCAGCAGGCCGGTTTCGCCCGCGTCGGCTTCATCTCCGAGCCCCCGCCGGGCGGCGGCTCGTCGATCTGACCGGGTAGGAGTATTATACTATGGCAATGAGTGCGGGCCGCGACGACGGCGAGCCGATGATGGAGATGAACACGACGCCGCTGATCGACGTCATGCTCGTGCTCCTCATCATGTTCATCATCACCATCCCGATCCAGACGCACGCGGTGAAGGTGGATCTGCCGCAGAACTCGCAGAACCAGCCCAATCCGGTGGACGCGCAGAAGAACAAGATCACCATCGACGCCGCCGGCGCCACCGCCTGGCGCCTGCTGGGGATCGGTGCGCTCGTCGTCGCCACCTGGCTGATCGCCCGGTACATGATGCCGGTGCTCGTGCCGGTGGTCATCGCCGTGCTGCTGGCCACGCTGCGGGCGACGGCCGAGCGGATGTTCCTCCCCGACGCCGGCGCCGGGGGTGTAGCTGCGCGACGGGTCGGTCACGTGGCGCGGGAGCCGGGGCGGGCGCCCGTCCGGTGCACCGGGCCGCACGGTCAGGCTTGCGGTGTCACC
>JANZXV010000001.1:3621251-3664523 GCA_027576455.1 Erythroxylum roigii | reverse complement strand
GCTTCAGCGTTATCCTCCAGGGCTACGCTCTGCTCTTCTTGATCTTGATTTTGAGGCTGTGGGTGATCACTCGGGTGTGAAGATTGTGTACGAGAGCCGGGATGTGCTGGTGGGAGAACATCAGGTAATGGCAAAGCCATCCATTGCAGTGCAAGTGCCGTGATGACGGCGATATCAAGGTTGGTTGCCGCCGCTTGGCTGATTTGTGTGGTTCTGGACGTGGTGCCCTGACGCCGGGCCCCACGGTGGACGCCAAATGGTTCAGTCGGATTCTGCTGAGGTTGAGCGTCGTTGTTTTGATCCATGGTCTGTGCGATTCTGGCTGTGAGATACCTGCAAAACAGATAACGGTGGGTCGGGAGTTGTTTCCCGGGAGGCCCCTCCGACGCTCAAGTCAGTATTTTGGTGTAGGTTTTCGGCTGCTGTAAACAAAGAAAAGCAGGGTTGTATTCTCATACCTGAATCACGGTAGAATAACACCTTATATACCTGGAGTTGCCGCTAGGTTTAGGTCTTTACGTGAGTCGTTGTGTTTACATGGGAGTCTAACTCCTAATGGGCCAGACAGGCTGTGGTGGATGTGTGTAGATGGGCCTGGGCCTTGCACAGCCAGCCCGACCACACGTAAAAAGTTTAATTATAATAAAAATTTATTTTCACGTAAACTTAAGATCAATGAAGTATGCATAATGTCATTATACTGCTATTTCCATATATGCATAAGATTAGTAAAATTTTAATTCTACTAAAATTCTAAGACATATCTTTAACTTGAATTCTCTAAAGTGTAATCAAGCAACACTCCATATCATAGAAGTCTCTAGAGACTTCAACCTATGCAAACATTCATAAAGTTCAAACTATACTTGAACTTCTCTATGAATAACAACTTTGTCAATATATCTATTAAGTTATTAGTTGTTTCTACCTTCTGGGTAGAAAACACCTTATCTGCGACGATATCCCAAATAAAGTTTAACGTGATATCAAAATGTTCTGATCTTTCTTAATCGGTAGAATTTTTAACCACACTTGGTGTACTCTACCTATCACAATAAATAATAAAGTTACATATGCCCACACTTAAACTATCAACAAGATCATACAACCATATACGTTCTTTAATCTCTTTTATCAATGACATATATTCTACTTATGTTGTAAACAATGCAACTGTCAATTCAAGTATTGTTTTCTAACTGATCGCATGTCTAATAGGGTAAAGATAACTCATGTCAACAAACCTCCTTCAAAAGATATTTCCACCATAATCAAAATCTGTATAGCCAATAACACCACTTATTGAATACTAAAATCATAAATCAAGCAAATGTCACCTGTACCTCTTAGGTATCTTATGGTCTACTTAACAGCTTCTAAGAAAGTTTTCCCAAGATTACACATAATCCTTCTTACTACATTAACTGCGTATACTAGATTTGGTCTTATGTACACCATAATATACATCAAACTCTCAGTTGCACTTGAGTAAGGAATTTACTTTATGTATTCCTTCTTAGCATTTAAACTAGGTAATTTACTAATATCAAGTTTAAAATATACTACCAAAAGAGTGCAAACTAGCTTTAATTAATCCATTTGAAAAGTCCATAGCACCTTTTCAATGTACATTGGTTGCAATTAGAACAAACTCTCTTATCCCTCCAAATCTCCATTCCTAAGACATTCTCTTGGTTGTACCAAAAATCCTTCATCTAAAACTTACTACTTAACAAGCTCTTCAGACTATTAATTTTAGCCTTATTATTAGTTGTAATTAACATATCATCAACGTATAGCAAAAAATAGATTCATGAACCATCCTAATTCTTCCTAGAGTAAACATAATTATCAAACTGATTTCGAACAAAAATATTGGAGATGGATTAGCCAATACATGTAGGATAATCTTAACACAATTTTACTGTTTAATAAAAGAATGAATTTGGTCCACTTGTTGCATGAAATGTGATGTTTTCCTAAATGTTAAACAACAAAATAGAAGGGATTATGTAATTTCATGAGCTAGATGAAGAGTGTTGATAAATCAGGGCATGATTTGATTTTACAAGCAACGAAATAATAATGAAATAATTTTGTATTGATTTTTTGAAGGTCAATATCGGTTAAAATTCTATAACAAGATTAACATATAAAACATAATAAAGCGTTAACTTTAAATTTGTACCTTATTATGAAGCTTGATACTTTTCTTATTGTTTTCCTCGAATCGTTTCTAAAATGAGCTCACCTCAACCATTATAGCTGCACAAGTGTCTAACTTTTAACAATGTCCACAGAACGTGCTGAGACCTCTATAACTATTATAGCAAAAGTTAAGCAAAAAGTGGTAGCTTCCTTGAATCTTAAACCTATTTATAATAGGTCTTAATATTTTAGTAATTTAATTAAAATGAAATTCTAATTTCACTTAAAATTTAATTAGAATTACAATTAATTCTAATTAAATATCAATTTTGCCCAATTAAGATTCAATATCTTGTATTGATACTTATTTGTTAAATATCTCATATTTGATCTTAAAGTTTCTTAAACTTTACAATCAAGTCCAACTTGATTAAAAGACGTTTTCTCTCTTCAACCTGTCCTTTGTATATGACTCATTGATTCCTAAATACGTTAATAATTATTATTATTATTATCAAAAAAATGTTAGTAATATTCATAAATTATATTCTTAAATTATATTTAGAATTAGAAAATTTTAAATCCTTTAATTTATCTTTAATTCCCTAATTAAACTATTTATATACATAAATCAAGATTGGTATCTAACAATGCATCATGAGTACCAAATATTTTAAAATATTAAAGTAATTTTAACAAACTTTAAGTGCATAATTTTTATGTATAATTCTAACATTTTATCATATAGTGTTTAGATTAGACATATAGATGGAATTAATGTCTCGTTTATTTAAGTCCAATCATATTAGTTCTCCGGCATTAATATTTGATTCTATTAATATCATTTGAAAACTATTTCTAAATTTCTATTTTACCTTGGCCAAAGATTTCTAAATTAATATTAATCTAGATAATAAAACATTCTCCTTAATTACTTTAGAGTGATGAATCCTATATTAATCACTCAACTACCTCTATATAGCTTATGCTATATCTAATGTCTACCTACTAAGCTACTATTGACTAGAATAGATTATAAGTAGTATCAAAATATAACAATCCCTATACGAGATACTTTGGAGATCTCAAGTCAAATGATCAATTACACAATCATCATAATAAGAATTTTCATAGATATACAAATATTTTTCCAAATGGATTTCTCATATAGGGTCATCTTAATGAACTGTTCTTTAACAAGTACCTACAAATTTGTTTAAATATTTTTATGCTTTAGTCTATGAGATTGACTACTTCCTTTATAAGGAAAAACATAATGTGTGTTATTCTTTTTATGCTCTATTAATGCCTAATTTCAATAGAAAATTACTCTGAATAATTTAGGGATAATAGATAAATGAAATATCGATCTCATAATTATGATTTCATCATAATTTCATTTACAATGTGTATTTATCTCATACACTTTATCATACATATCTAAATATGTATAAGATAAAGAGTGCCTTTAAATAATTATGTCATTAATTTACAATAAACGGATTAGTTATAGGGTATAAACCAATAAAGAGATCTTCACCTAATGCATATCTTATTAAAATTTAGCATCAGGAAAGGAAATAAGTTGTCAAAGACCGTCAAATCTTGATGGATCAACAAGCATCATCAATATGAAGGCCAGCTGTGTTTTTGTTTCTTAGACGAGGAATATCGATTTTAACATAATCTAATTTAGAATCACAGGATTCAACTTTTTCTAAAGTTCATTTATTACAAAGATGATACAAAAAGAAAGGGAGGAAAGAATCACTTTTGTATGACAATGCTCTAAATAAGCTCAAATTGGGATCAAGTGTATAAAAGAAAAGAACAATCCAGACTTATTAAGCGTCACTTGTAAAGTATTATTGATTAGATATTGTAGAACAATTTACTTCGATTTGATAGTTTCAAAATATGGACACTTAAATCTAGTCAATTAATGTGTGTAGTAGTATATATACTCCTCATCTCTTGCCTACTATTATTATATATGGAAATCAGTAGTATTACTTTTTACATACAATAGTCTTTATAATTATTATTTTCATGTAAATGAAAATAATATAAAAATAAACAAATTAAAGATACAAAATTTACATGATTTAATCAATATGTTATCTATGTTTACACGTAATTAAGGATATAAATTTCTTTTATGTATGTAAATAAGACGATATAAGGATAAGTATGACAAAAACAATAACTTACATAACCCTTAACATATTATTTATAAACTAAGGTTACATGTAGGAAGTTTAATTACACTGAAACTTTATTTTCATATAAACTTAAGATCAATGAACTTATATTTCCATATATGCCTAATAAACTTCTATTTCTATGTATGTATAAGATTAGCAAATTTATATTTCCACTAAAATTTAAGACATATCTTATAATTTTCTACCTTGACTTAAATTCTCCAATATTTAATTAAGAATCAGCCCTTACCATAAAATCTCTAAAGACTTCAAGCTATTGCAAACATTTACCAAGTTTAAACTATACTTAAAGCTATACATAAGTAACAGCTTCTTAGTTGTTTTTATCTTACGTATAGAAACATGATATTAAAATGTTCTAATATCTTACAATAGACATGATTTTTAACCACACTCAGTGTACTCTAACTATCATAATAAATAATAAAGTTATATACCTCCACACCTGTGCTGTCAACAAGACTATACGACCACATACATTCTTTAACTTCTTCTATCAATGACATATATTCCACTTCTGTTGTAAACAACATAACTATCATCTGAAGCATTATTTTATAGTTGAATGAATGTCTAAACAGGGTAAAGATAAAACAAGTCAATAACCTCCATCTCAAGATAGTTCCTCTATAATCAAAATCTGAACAGCCATGAACATCACTAATCAAATACTAAAGTTATAAATCAAGCAAATATCACTAGTACCTCTCAGGTATCGCATAATCCACTTAATAGCTTCTTATTAACCTTTCCCAAAATTACTCATAAACTTGCTTACTACACTAACTGCATGTACTACATTTGATCTCTTGTGTATACCATAGTATACATCAAACTTCCAATTACATTCAATTAAGGAATTTGCTTCATATAATCCTTTTGGGCATCTAAACTACGTATTGCACTAGTATCAAGTTTAAAATGTGTTGCCAAATTAGTGCAAACTATCTTTAGCTAATGCATTTGAAAATTCTATGACACCTGTTCAATGTACTTTTGTTGAAGTTAGTATAATAAACTAACTCTCTTATCCCTCTAAACCTCCATTATTATGATATTCTTTTGAATTTAACCAAATCTTTCATGTCATACTACTTAACAAGCTCTTCAGACTATTCATTTCAGCCTTATTGTTAGTTATAATTAATGTATCATCAATGTATAGTAACAAATAAATTCAAGAACCATCTAAATTCCTCATAGAGTAAACATTTCAAACAAAATGATGAGATAGCATGAATGCATCAAACCTCTTGTACTATTGCCTCAATGAATGTTTCAATTTATATAATGATTTATTTAAGAAACATATACGATCCTTCCTCTTAAAGCGAAGACATCCTTTAAGTTTTGACATATAAATCTTTGCTTCTAGATTCCCATACAAAAACACATCTTTAACATCATCTTGCTCCAACTTTAATTTAAATGTGCTTATTATTCTAAAAGAACTCGAATGGTCTTATGCTTCACAACTAGTGAGAACATCTCATAATAGTTAATTCCCTTCGAGTAAAATTTATGCCATTAGTTGTACCTTAAATCTAGCTAGCTCAACTTTAAGTATACCTTCTTTTTCTTAAATAACTATTTGCATCCTTGGCTTTACACCTTTTGGTAAATGTATAAGCACTGTGTCTCATTCTTAATTATATGAAAATTACATCTCCTTATTTATGACAACCAACCATTATGATGCTTCTTTAATATCCACTGCCTCTTTATAAGTCCTTAGTTTATCACCATTTATATTCTCAGGTACTACTAAGAAATGAGCGATATGATTAGTTTCATAACCATCAACATAAGCTAAATACTTGGTAGGTTTCCTAATTTCTCTTCTTGTCCTCCTTGTTACTATACTTTGTGTAGATTTTTCCTCCTACATATCCATAGACTACTTTCCCAATGTCCTACTTGAAGTTTCAATTTCAAAACTCCACCTTTTAGTCAGCATCCTGATTTTTTTCACTTGTTAAATCACTATGTTCCTCTATATGGACAAACATAGTATATTTATCAAAAGAAAGATCTTTTCTAACCATAAAATTTACATTTTTATCCTTTTCAATACACCACAATCTATACCTTATAACTCTAGCAACATACTTTAGAAATTATGCACTCCATTTTTTAAGTTCCAGTTTATTGTCATTAATATGAGTTTAAGAAAGGAGATTTAATTACTAGACAAGTAGCAATATTATCTACCTCATCCTAAAAGTGCCTCGTAAGTCTAAATTTTAATTGCATCCATCAAGCTTAATACTTGAGTGTTTTTTTTCATATGTTTTGCAATGCTATTTTGTTGTGATATGTGACATTCAATGCACTGTCTCACTAAACCTTCCTTCTTGCAAAACCCATCAAATGGTTTATTCTACTTTTGGTATGTTTTTCAACCATTGTCTTCCACTCCTTGAACTTTTCAAACACCTTATCCTTTAATTTTGTAAGATACACTAATATTTTTCTCAAGTAATCGTCATTGTATGTGTAAAAATAAATGTGTTCTTTATGGGATTGAACTAGAGTTACCTATAAATTTGAGCAAATATAATCAAAGATATTAGTTGAAGTACATTTATTGAAATTAAATTTGACTCTAAGCTACTTACTAAGAACACAAGATTCACATAACTTCATCTTCCCAATCATAGTTTCATCTAACAACCATTTATTATTTATTATCTCATGTTCCTATTCACTTATATGATGTGATGCTACAACTCCATACCATCATCATTATTCCTAATAATTGAGACATATTATCGATTCCATTATTATCTTCAAATTAAAATATTCCATGATAATTTTTTCTTTTATCACATTTAACATATTTTTTGTCACCTTAAGCTAACTATCATCAGTAGAAAAGTTATACCTTTGGCTATTAGAAGCAATCATAGAAATTGGATTCTTTCAAAGCTCAAGAACATACTTGGCATTCAATATTATAACAATCTCTTCATGCATCCTTTGATAGTATGCTCTCTATCATCATCCAATTGATTATATCATTCCATTCTTTAAAAGAACAAAACCATTCATAATTAAAGTCCATACAGTAAAATGTGTTAGCGTTTATCACTCAACAATTTACATAATTAAAATTACTATTTGTCAAAACATTAGTGCCTCTTCTATCCTCTTTGTTAGAACTCTCTTAGATTGTAACAATACTTTCTGTTTCATATATTTTCTTAATAATAATCCCTCGCAAAGTGTCATTTCTCTTTATAAAAGCATTGAACAAATTTAGTCTTCGATTTATATAGTGACTTTCTCTTATTCTTAGTCATTTACGTACTTTCAAACGTTATCAATATTACTTTTGACACACACAATTCATAAGTTATCTCTTTTAATACTTATTTTCAAGTTATTTCCACATCAAAGCAATAGTTTCATCAACCACCTCTCTCAGGACCTCGACATTACACTCAAAAGTATTGTGTTGTGTGTCTTTCACAGTATCTCTTCCTTCTTTAACTATAAAAAGTTTCTTCTCCTTCTAACACTATTATGCATCCTTACTGAACATGAGCAACCCTTATCTTCACTTTTCATAACATGAACTCATTCGATCTATTAAGTTTTTTGATATCAAACTTGTGAAGATATAGTAAAATTTCTATTTTGACATTAATTATCATGTAAATAGAAGAAATATAAGAATGAAATAAATTAAGAAAAATCTATAATTTATATGGTGTTGTCAATATATGACCCATATTCTTAGGCAATGAGATAATTTTCTTTTATTCCTATGATAACAGATGATACAAGGAGAAATATGATAATAACAACAACTTACGCAACATTTAACAAAGTATTTATAGACTAGGGTTACATGTAAAAGTTAAGTGTAGTGGAAATTAATTTTTATAGAAATTTAAAGTTAATAAACTTCTATTTCCACAAATGTCTAATGTTAGTAAACTTCTGTTTCTATAAATGCCTAAGGTTAGTAGAATTATATATTTACAAAAATTCAAGGCATATTTCACAATAAAGCTCTGGTGGAAGCTGATGATTTCAAAATTTTGTTCATCAGGGTACGTATAATTAATAATTAGTTCTTTGGATTATCATTTTCAAATAATATCATATGAAGATTTATTTTCTATTCTAAAATCTAAAATTCAATTTTTATTTTACACTTTCTAGCTTTTATATGGCAAAAAATTTAGGTATGTGAAGCCATTAATTGGTAGAAAGTAGGTTGGTATAGATGCCTTGAATTATAGTAAAATAGAATTTTAATGACCTTAGGATCATGTGGTAATAAAGTTTCACTTTAATTAGAATTCTTAATATAACTCTATAATTACCTTGTTAAAAGTTGTGTAAGGGAGTATTTCTGGCCATACTTCTCTTTATGTCATCTTTCTTATAGTAATAAAAGTATGTATTTCCTTACTCATAAATTCTTTTGTTCTTTGCTTCCTTATTTTTCTTATATATTGCTTCTTTTTATGAAACAATTGGTCTCAGATCTAAAGTTTATTGTCAAGATTTCTTTACATAAGTTTGATATTGAGAAGTTCAACAGATTAAATGACTTCACTCTATAGAAGGTGAAGATGAGAGCAGATTTTCTTTTTTAGCAAGGATGTGCAGTAACATCAAAAGAAGAAGAAAAACTATTGAATAATTTAGGAGTGTCAGATAAGAAAGAGATTTTATCAAGGGCATACATAATTAGGAGACCAAGTCCTAAGAGAATTGGTTGATGAAACTATTACTGCCTTTTTGTGAAAACGGCTTAAAACTAAGTATCATAAGAGATCAGTTACAAATCATTTATATCAAAAGCAATGTTTGTATGCCTTGATGATGTTATAAATTACACAGCCAAAAGATCATATTAATACTTTTAAGAGGATCATCTTATATCTACAAGTTGTTGGGTTTAAAATTGAGAATGAGGATCAAGTCATAATCCTTTTATGTTCCTTACCTAATTCATACAAGATTTTTTTTGATACTATATTGTATAGTAGAGAGACTTTTTTTTCAGTGATGTGAAGGATGTTATAAAGTCTAAGGAATTGAATAACAAGGTTCTGACACATATGAATATGTATTAGATATGGATCTGATTATTAATAAAGGAAGGAATGAGGAAAGGAATTATGAAAATATGAGTAAGTCATAATCCAGATCAAAAGCCAAAGATATTTTGTTTAATTGTTAAGTTAAAGGGCACTTTGAGAGGGATTGCCCACAGTAGAAGAAAGGAAATGTGAACAGAGAAATAGATGAAAAGTAGGTAACGTTGTAGTCTAGGAGAGTTCTGATGAAGAGGATGAAAGAGGTAAAACTATTTTAATAATGAGTAATTCTAATTCTGAAAATCGATGAGTAATAAACATTGGTACCATTTATCATATAACTTTTATAGGTACTAATTTTGTTCTTTCAAAGAATGGAATGATATTGTAAGATTGGGTGATGATGGAGAGCATGATATCAAAGGTAGTGATTCAGTATATATTCAGATGCAAGATGAAATTGTTAGAAAATTACATGCTTCGTATGTTTCTAAAATTTGAAAGAATTTGGTATTTATGGTTACTCTTGATAGACAAGGATATAATTTTTTTGGTGATGATGAATAACTTAGGTGATTAAAGGTGCACTGCCTTTAATAAAAACAAAATTATAACATGAAATTTATATCTTAATTTGGAAAGACAATAATGAGATCGGTTGCTATATCTCAATTGTCAAAGAAAAAAGAAAGTACTGCAATATAACACATATGGGTTCAGTCATCTTGTTTAGCGAGAGATGATGGAACTTCATTAAGGAAACTTATTGAAGGATGATAAATATGAGAAGGTAAACTTTTGTAATTTTCATGCATCTGGTAAAAATTTTAGCATAATCTTAAAGGATGTGGTGTTTAGGAGTGATATATGTTAGGAAAAACATAAGAAATGCTTGTGCTATGTTTAATAATGAGTAGTACTACTTCAAAGGTGGCATTAGAACAACTTGGAATAAGAAAGTTGAAATTCTAGCTCAAGAGATAGAACAATGTTAAGAAAAAAAAATCAACATTGTATAGCCAAAGATAGAGCGAGAAGGATCATTAGGTAACTAAGGAGATATGGTAGCGGAGACTTGGTCTCATATGCTTTGAACATCAGTTATGGGGTGATTATATCTTTCAGGGGGACTAGAGAATCAAATGAAATATAGACGTATGATGGATATGATGAAGGATGTAAGGTTTCACAAGATTGAGAAAAAAAAATGACAAGATTGTGTGCATCTTGTCAGATCTTGTTAAAAAAATTTCACACTTAAGAGGATGTAAATGATACATTAACAAAGTTTTTACCTTTAGGGAAGTTAAAGTGTAGGTTAAACTTGATGAATGCTCATATATCTTGGAGCTCTGGGGGCTTCTGTGATTGAGAATAATTCTTAATTGGACTTTAGGTAATTCAAGGTGGGAAATTGTGAGATATGTCTTGAATTTCTAATAAAATAAAATTTCAATAACCTCATGATTATGTAGTAATAAAATTTGACTAAATTTATACAAATATCCTAAAATAAACAAATATGACTAAATTTATACAAAAATTTAATAGCATTCTCTTTTGTTCTCCCATCCTGGCTATTCTTTTAAGTTCAACTTACTAGCAAGCAGCCTTCTTTCATTGGAATATGACTCCTCAAGATATTGTGCAAGGTCATTTTCGTTAAAGTGTATTATTAATTAGTCACTTTGGAGTGAATTTGTAATTTGATTTAAACCCATTAAATTGTGAATTTACTGATTGGATTACCTTATAATTTGTAATTCTTGTTCTTTCAAAGAATGGAATGATATTGTAAGATTGGGTGATGATGGAGAGCATGATATCAAAGGTAGTGATTCAGTATATATTCAGATGTAAGATGAAATTGTTAGAAAATTACATGCTTCGTATGTTTCTAAACTTTGAAAGAATTTGGCATTTATGGTTACTCTTGATAGACAAGGATATAAGCTTTTTGGTGATGATGAATAACTTGGGTGATTAAAGGTGCACTGCCCATAATAAAAAGAAATTTACAACATGACATTTGTGTCTTAATTTGGAAAGACAATAATGGGATCGGTTGTTGTATCTCAATTGTCAAAGAAAAAAGAAAGTACTGCAATATAGCACATATAGGTGAGTCATCTTGTTTAACGAGAGATGATGGAACTTTATTAGGGAAACTTATTGAAGTATGATAAATATGAGAAGGTAAACTTTTATAATTTTCGTGCATTTAGTAAAAATTTTAGCGTAATCTTCAAGGATGTGGTGTTTAGGAGCGATATATGGGATGATAATATATTTCAGGGGGACTAGAGAATCAAATGAAATATAGACGTATGATGGATATGATGAAAGATGTAAGGTTTCACAAGATTGAAAAAAAAAAGACAAGATTGTGCGCATCTTGTCAGATCTTGTTAAAACAATTTCACACTTTAGAGGATGCAATTGATACATTAACAAAGTTTTTACCTTTAGAGAAGTTCAAGTGTAGATTAAACTTGATGAATGCTCATATATCTTGGAGCTCTGGGGGCTTCTGTAATTGAGAATAATTCTTAATTGGACTTTAGATAATTCAAGGTGGGAAATTGTGAGATATGTCTTGAATTTCTAATAAAGTAAAATTTCAATAACCTCATGAATAGGTAGTAATCAAATTTGACTTTTATTTGACCTTTTACATATAACTCTATAAATACCTTGTTAAAAGTTGTGTAAGATAATAGTTATTGTCATATTTTTCTTTGTATCATCTTTCTCACAATAATAAAAATATATTTCTTTTTTCATAAATTCTTGTGTTCTTTGCTTTCTCATTTTTCATATATATTACTTCCGTTTGTGCAATAAGATTTTTCTGGAAAGTGAAACTGTTCACCATTTTTCTTAATCGCGTGGCACGTGAATATGAGATAGGTTCTCTTGTTGTCCCGAGGTGGGTCTTCTCCAAAATATGCATAAACGATAAACAAGATAATAAATGTTTTGAAAGATAACATCTTACCTAACCAACACGAACTTGTATTATGTTAAGTGGACCATGTAATTATAAAGTCAGGCTATAAATGTAATTATAAAGTCAGCTTGATACATATATTATATAGTAAACTATATCCTGATGTTGAAACTTGCAGATACAGTCGTATAGGGTTCATGATATCTAATGCGATCCATTCACAGAAAAAAGAGAAGTTACTGTCTCCAAAGCAAGATTACAGTTATCATTTATCTCTACTCATACGTTAACAGTTAGAATCGAGTAAAGTCATACATCAGGATTATTCCCATATATAGACTGTAAAATTCCGTCGAAATTGTATATGCAAAGTCTGTATACATACTATATCTTGAACATGCATTTGATGCATTCATTTATCAATAACAGAATGGAATTCCTGATTTCCAGTCATTGAATCTTACCATGATGCTTTAACCTGTTAGATCGGGGCAGTTCACCTGCAGCATCAAACAGGTCTTATTCTAAGTCCTAATATTAGCTAAATATTAGGTTGTGTTTTAGCTTAATGTCCATACCCAACGAGGAATTAGCTAGACATAAAGGAAAAGTTATGCTTCACATGGTGACAAGAGACATGTACCAAGTCTATTAGTTATTAACAATATTTATATTAGTCTCGGCCCAATGGTCATTTCGAGCGTGGAAGTTGGGAACATGCAACTACCTGAGGGCAATGGGAATTAAATGCTGATGCTTCAGAAGAAGAGGGCACTAAAACTGAGGCTTCTTGCAGCTTAAGAGGCTGCAGCTGCACCACGTGGTTGATGTGTTTTAAGAAATCATAAACTCCTGGGTCCTTGGGGTTGGGATCAACCTTTTGGTACAAGAAATCATAAACTCCAATAGTTGATCTTCATCCATTTATACATGATGGGGTTTCTTTAAAAGCCGCGATTTCTTTCCTACACTGCACTAAGAGATCTATATTGAAGTTAAAATTTTACCTGAAATTAGAAGAGGAATTTTACCAACTGAAATATAACTAATTAAGACGAAAATGTAACTGATAAATGAACAAGTTAGTGATTGTGATAGCAGATTTAAATTTTGAAGGACGAGGAAGAGAGGTAAACTCAAATTATCGATTTATCCTACATCCTCTCTTAAAAGCCTGACATATTTTTTAAGCTTGTAAACATTTAATTTTATTTCATATAATTGAAGACAACCACAACATCAATTCAGTGAACGTCTTGCTGATTCGTAAGGTCCAAATATGTCCAGTTATATATAGTCTTACCATTAATTAGTAGAGAGACTGTATCCGATTATTTTATATAATTGACCAACAAAGATAAGATTGATGACTAAATTAGAGATGCAATAAATTTTAAGAAACTAAAATTAAAGATAGATATATGATCACTAAGAGTTATGCTTATTTTAGGACCATTGCAAGTAAACATGATAGTAGAGCAATTAAAGGGAAATCAAATGATAGTAAAATCCTCAGTAGCAAAACACAGATAGAGGAAGATACAAATTTTGAGATGACATTAAAAGAATTAAAATTGAATTGTTTGAGTAGTGTCTCAAGGTTATTTATAATAGTAGAGCTTTTAGTGGCAATAGACTACATGAAAATTATAAATTATTGATGGAAAAAATTATGTAGTAAATTAGTGACGGAAACAACTTTCCGTAGGTAAAGTTGTTGGGAAAAAAGGTAATTTGCGATGGAAAAAAATTTGTCGGTAAAGGAGGAGACGAAACTTTGTTGACAAAAATTAGCAACGGATTAGTGAAAGTCGTCGTAAAAATAGGTGTCAATGGTTCACGGCAAAAAATGTGTACGATATTCAACGACATCAGATTGTTTTCTTTATTGGAAGGAAAATGATTGTTTAACCACAAACGACGTTGTTTCCGTATCACGTTTAAGCCAGGGCGTCAAACCCCTCTCCATATCTATCGAAAGTGTCTGAAATGTTGTGAATTTTTCCCTCCAACCTTGTCGTTGTCATCTTTTACTATTCTCCGGTTGTACACCGTCGTTGTTGTCTCTGTCTCCGGTTAGTCGTCAATCGTGGTTAAGTTATTCCTCCTTTCCACTTGTTTTTTTTTTAATTTCTATTTGTTTTTGTTAAGGAAGCTTTTATTTGGGTCGATTTTGGTTGATGTCCTTTGTGTTGTCTATGTTTATTTTAGCTATTAGTGGTTCATTGTGTGTCTGAATGTTTTCCTATTGGTAAAGAATGTCAGGTACTAGTGTTTTTATTAAATAGTTAGGGATGAATTTGTTATACATATAAAGTGTTCGATGAAAAGCTTAAAGGGATAAATGTATTTTGTTTTAATATGGTAAGTTAAATGATTCAGATACAGTGTGGATTTAGATACAGTGTGGATAGGATTCAGATACAATGTTTATACTTTAATAACAAAAAGCAGTGTAGTAACACTTAAAATTTTAGTTTAGTGAAAATATATAATTAAACTACTATATGGTTTCCCAAATCTTAATTGTTAACAATAACAGAAGGTTAAAACATATAATAGGGAAACAAGTCATAACGATGATGGTGAATTAAGTATAAGTTGATCAGTTTTAGAACTAAAAGCAATTAAATGAGACAAATCATCCATGACAAGGCATTGGTGGGGATAAATATGAATTTGGCGTGCCTTTTGCCCCTTTAGAATTAGTTTATATTGTACATTAATTTTACTCTTACCTAGGGGCTGGGGATTGAAAATAACAATGCAATACCTATATAGATATTAGCTAGGTCTTAAAATTAAATTGAAATGCCAAAGTTACATCTTAGGGCTTAAAAATAAATATATATATAAATGGAATCCCTATAATGAATATTAGCTGTTAGAATCTAAAGAAAATGCCTAGAGTAGTTCTATAAGAGATATATACTTCAAGATATTCCTAGATTTAGAGAACTCACTTTATAATCATAACTTATGCATTGAAGTTTGATAATGTTCAAAATTTTGACCAAAACCACGACAATATCTACATTTTATAGGATAATTTACAAAAACATGACCAATTTGATGATAATTCTTATAGAATTGATGGCCAAATTTTTAAGCCAGGATTGAATGGATGTAATAACAATTTTAAAATGCAAAATTTTATCTAGATTAAGGCGAATCTTCTAAAAATAACTTCCTAAATAGCATCATTTAGTGTAGGTAGTGAATTTCAATAAAATAGAAAAGCTCAAACAATTTCATATTCAAGTCGAAAAGTCATGTGAACTTGACTAAGATAAAAATTAATTTTTATTAATTTTAGTTCGAGATATTTGATTCCAAATTAATTGTACTTGCATAAGAAAATCAATCATAAATTGACCAAGTTCTTATTTTAAATAAAAAGTAGTATAATGTGCAAATCTAATGATTTGATATAGATTACTCAAAAAAAATTCAAATTTCTTCCATTAGAAAAATCCTTAAGGTTGGACGACAATTAATTACAATTTTAATAATTTTAATAAATTCACAATTAAACAAATCAGATTTGATCATGATAAAAATAACAAAGTGGCCCAATAAAGAACTGGGTTAATGGGCTAAAGATCAGTGAAGATAATGGACCTTAATTAGTATGGACTGGACCTGTATTAGGTCTGTCCTAAGAAAGCCCAATATGGATGTTATATATATAAGGTTAAGGTCTCTTGTAGCTGCTTAAGCAGATCGTGAACATATGATTCTCTGACCTGTTAAGAGGCTCACATATTAAAAAAGTTACAGAAAGATCTTAACAATGTTCTAGTGATCAACTTTCGAAAAGGTCGTTGAGGAAACACGTGCGTTTTCGACTCTAAAAAACTCAGTTGAAGTTATGGAAACAAAATGAAGTATTTTTTGTGTTTTTCTTTGTCTATTCACATTTACATTTCATCATGCACATGTAACGAAGGCTCATGTTACGCCTTACACTGGCACAGAGCGCTTACATAATCGAGTGAACATAAACAAAGATTTTCTCCATAAGGATATCGAGAAAATCAATGTTTTTAATTACGTACTGATGCTTGAATTGAGGTGAATTTAGTATAGCATTAAGAAACGAAAGCTTGGAAAATTGTCAAAAAGTTGTCAAAAATCACCATTTTTTGGTTATAAGGGTGACGGGAGAACTAGACAATCGAGTGTGTGTGTAGGACCTCAGCCTCTCGGGCCTCGCGCCCATCCGCTTGTAGATATTATCCGCTTTGGGTCTCGACCTCTCGGGCCTCACGCCCACCCGCTTGCAGATATTGTCTGCTTTGGGCCTCGGCCTCTAGGGCCTCGCACCCTCACGGTTTTGTTTTTCCACAGGATTTCTCAGGAGGTCACCCATCCTGGTATTGCTCTGACCCTAGCATGTTTAATTTCAGAGTTCTGATGGGATCCGGTGCATTAGGGCATGGAAAACACGTCTACAAGGGGAAGGTATCCACACCCTTATAAGAGGTGCTTCGTTCTCCTTCCTAACCGATGTAGGATCTTACAATCTACCCCCTAGGAGGCCCAGTGTCCTTGCTGGCACAACAGCCCAGGTACTAGCTCTAATACCAATTGTAGGACCTCGCCCACACGCTTGTAGATATTGTCTGCTTTGGGCCTCGACCTCTCGGACCTTGCACCCACCCGCTTGCAGATATTGTCCGCTTTGGGCCTCGCACCCTCACGATTTTGTTTTTCCACAGAAGTTCCCAGGAGGTCACCTATCCTGTTATTGCTCTAGCTCTAGCACGTTTAACTTCAGAATTTTGTTGGGATTCTGTGCGTTAGGGCATGAAAAACACGTCTACAAGGGGAAGGTATACACAACCTTATAAGGAGAGCTTCGTTCTCCTTCCCAATCGATGTGGGATCTTACAGTGTGTGCCATATACATGGCCAATGACTCTAGAGCAGCTAAGTTAATGGGCATCTAAAGCATATGGCATATGAGCCAAACATATGTCCACCGTGTGGGGCACACAGGTGAAGGCCCATGTTAGGCACTTGCAACACAAGCGTTAGAGGTGGTGGGCACGTTTGCCCGTGCATAAAACGCACCAGATAGGTATGAGAGGCGTGGGTGCGCGTAGGCACATGAAGTAAATGCACCTAATCAATCCAAAGGCGTGTTAGGCTCGATAAGTGCAGTGTACATTCCATTCACTTCACCCGCATTTACGTCTCTATTTAGTCATGCTAACATCATTGCTACAATAACGCTGACATCGGCTACATTACCTTAAAAAATTCAAAATTTTCAAAATTCACATAATGATGTGTCGGGTCGTATTGGGTCAATTTTCAGGTTCGGTAAATTCATAATGTAAGCTGTTTGAATTTTTTTGGATTTATTACAATGGTAATAAGTAAGGTTTAAATTCAGAAAAATTAATTAAAGGATACTAAAGCCATTTTTGAGTGAATTTTCATCCTTTGAACTTCAAATTTGAGAGGTACATGAGGTTTTGGTATCTTATATGGTACCTTTATTGTTTAGTATTGCATGATAGTCACTTTGATTGAGATTGTTCTTTTGATTAATTATCAAATTCAGTGACTAGAAGTACTGATATGTGATAATGAGAATGTGCATACGAATTTTACATTTATTGATGATACATTGTCATATATTATATACCAATAAAGAATGTGAGGATAATATATAGTCGTAAGCATTGTGTTTATGGATATGTTTGGATACTAATGAGAATGTAGTTACCACAGTGATCTTTCAAGTTAAAATTTAGATTATTCTGCTTGCAAGTTTGGGGATGTCTTTGGTTTTGTGTTTGGTTATTCTTCCCACAAGTGTTGACCTTATGTGAGAATTTGAGATGTGAATAAAAGCATTAGATAGAGGAAGCCATTGCTTGAGTAATCTATTCACCCATATGTGGTAGTGTTCTAAGAGTCAGTAGTATTTACTCTAATCACTTTTATGTGGAGGCCTAATCTGTATGTATTATGTATTCAGCCTACAGATGTTTTATGATATGTGTGATAAGATTCTCGGTACAAACACTATTTTTGGCCTCGAGTATCGTTGTTATCCTACATTTGTGTTGACCATTACATTGTCAATTTTGCAGTCATCTTTTCTTTAAAGAACAAAAGTGTCAGAATTGAAACCTTGATTGGTTTCAATTTCAAAAAATGGAAACAGGATGTAGAGTTTGCATTAGAGATGACAAATATTAATATGGAAATAATTACAGATAAGCCAACTCCATCTACATCTATCAGTTCAGAGGTTAATAGAGCAGTATATACAGCTTAGGACTAGTCAAACAAGATGTGTTATATGACCATTAAGAGATCCATTCCGTACCATTTACTTAGTGAACTTTTAGAGACTACTATAGCTTGAGATTTCTTGAATAATGTCTCCCAGAGGTACATGGTCTCTTATAATGTAAAGATAAACACCTTGATAAAGAAGTTGTTCTCCGTGAGAAATACAGGAACAGGGGAGTGAGGGAATACATTATCAGGATGGTCCACCTACAAAGTAAACTAAAGGCATTGGACGTTATCATCCTTGAGACATGTGTTGTACATAATGCTCTGAATTCTCTTCCTTCATAGTTTGGTGTTCTGGTGACAATATACAACTCCTTGGATGAGTCTTGGCATATAAATGCTCTAATTACATGATGCATTGCTAAGGAGGGGAAACTAAAGAATGTGACTCCTACGGTCCTCATATCAACCAAAGGAAAGACAATGGTGAAGCTCGCTAAATTCAAAGGTAAAAGGTCTAAATTTTATCCACACATTGATGTTGGTCAATCTAGTACTGGTAAAGGTCCCATGGACATAAAAAAAGGATTGCCAAAGGTGGAAGACCTAAAAGGAAAGGCAAGAATTGTCAAGCAACTCCTTAGCTTGTATGATCTATTACTCTAATCTCGCTATAGCCACATCAAGTTCTCAGTGGGTTGATAGTGGAGCTTCTAATCATGTTGTCTCCACAATGCAGGGGTTTATACGTAGGAGAAAGCCAAATAAAGAGGAGGGAAGACTGATGGTGGCCAATAATGAAGAAATGAATGTAATATCTTTAGGAGATGTGTGTTTGAACCTTGATAAAGGGTTTGTTTTGGTTTTGGTTTTACATTACACATTTTATATATAGTTTTGTTATTAATGCTTTTGTTGTATAGTTTTTGTTAATACAAAACATATTGTTATTGCCTTCTTACCATATGGTTTGTATAAAATGTGTCTTGCCCCGAAAGAGATATATGCTTCTTCATATCTTGCTGAATAGTTGGTGAAAAAGAGAGCCCTAATAAAGGATAAGTTATATATGTTGTGCATAAAAGGTAGGGCCATATTTCTAGAGATAGGGTTAAGAGATTGATTAAGGAAAATATTCTCTCAACTCTAGATTTTGATAATCTAGAAACATGTGTTGACTACTATAGGGGTAAGTTGACTAAAATAAAGAAAAATGTGTCAACTCGTGCATCTGGCTTACTGGAAAACGTATGTGCCTTATAAAGTTACCTTACGTAATTCTAGATATTGTCTTACATTTATTTATTACTATTCCCATTATGGATATGTGTTCTTGCTTGAGGAAAAGTGAAGTTGTAACATCCCGGTACCAGTGGGAAGGGTAAAATAGTAATTATGGGTGTGCAGTGAGAGCTTAGAAATGCAATTGCATGTTCATACATTATGTGACATACATATATTGTGAAAAATGAATTTATTGTGCATGAAAATAATTGTACATGCATTCATTGACATTCCCGATATATTTAGTCATTAAGGTGATTGTTTTGAGAATTTTGGGTTAGTGATCTTGAAAATTGTTTTGGAAAGTGAAATTATTAATTTAGCAATTTTGGAGAATTTTAGGGAATTTTCCTAAAATTTTTTGGGATAAATTCTGGACTAGGAAAAATGCCAAGTGGCAGACCAACTGATAACTGGTAGTAGAAATTATTGTCAAATGTTGAAATTTTGGATATGTGGCTATAGGAATTTTTGACAAGTGTTATTTATAGAGAATTGGGTTTGAATTGATTAGATTAAGAAGGAATTAAGGTTGAATGTTTAGGGTTTTTCCATGTGGCAATTTCTAAACCAAGTACTATTTAAACTACCCTAAGTTACATTCATTTAAGCTCTCCTTATACTCTCTCACGACAGCCTCTCTTTTAAGATATTTGGAGTTTTGTTTTTCCTTCTTCTCTTCTTCGTGTGTCACCTTTCATCTCCATGGGTTGTGTGTTCTTCCAACTCTAAGCCTAGCTATCATTTTCTTCTTGCTTCCTTGTCATCTTGCTCTCTTCTTTTTGCTCTCCATAAAAACCTAGCTTGACCTCTCTCAAGATGAAGATCATGGTATGCATGAGAATTTGGGTTTGGTGAGAGGTTGAAGAGATTGAAGCTTGATCAGGTAAGTTTTAGCTATTTGGAGTTATATGTTATGGATATGCTTAATTGAAACTAGCATGATGAGGATTTGATGATTAAATTTGAGTTGTGTTGAATTGATTGTGCAAGGTTATGGTTGTGTCTTCATTGATGCTAATAGATGTTCATGTTTGTGTTTTGAGTATGTGTGTTGAGTTTTAAATTCATGGAAGTGTATAGAGAGAGTTAGAGATTTGAATGATGTTAAAGTATGATCATATCATGTTGTTGTTTGGAAGTATGTATGATGATTTCCAAAGCATGGATGTAGAATATTCTTATAAATGGATATTGATATGACCTGTTTTTGATTGTGACAAGCTATGGATCATGACTTGTTTTTGAGTGATATCTTAAGTTGAATTGAGTAGTGAAGGATGGGAGAAGTAATGAAGGTGATGAACTAGGTCATGAGATGAGTTAAAGGAATGGTTGAAAAATCTGGAAATTTGCATTTGAGTATGCTCCAATCGTATGATCAAAATTTGCTTCTATAGATGTCCAAATGAGTTGAGGTTTGGTTTGAATGAAACTAGAGGTACTTGGCTACTTTTCTTATGAAGATATTGATTGTGAATTTTGTCTAGAAGAATCCCAAATGTTGGCATGAAGTTAGGAAAGTGAGTGCTGAACTTGTTGTGAATAAATGTATGTGATTGTGTTTTATTTTAAGTGTTTGTGAGTAAAGAGGAGACATGAATTTGGGTATGGATGTTTTGAGCCAAACTTGAGGTGTCTACATGTGTATTCCTCCATTTGAATGAATGACTTATGAGTTTGAAGTGTTAGTAGGTAGAACTAAGGTATGTTATGGAAAAAGAATGGAAACTTTGATAAAGTTGAGATTGAAGGATGAAATGAATTGAGAATTGAGGAGTTAATGAAATTAAATTGATATTTCAGTGTTTTGAAGTGATTTTGATGTTAGAAAAGATGAATTTGGGAAGATTGTGGGTGTATTTGAAGATAGAATGAAGGTAGGAATGTTGGAAGAGACTTTGGGGAAGGTTTGTGGGGTGTATGTCCGGTAAACGAACATGGGAGTCCATTTAACGGACCTTCTCGGGCGTAAAAACACCCTTAGGACAGTGTATGTCTGTTAAACGGACATGTAAGTCCGTTTAACGGACCTTCTCGGGTGAAATGTGGTTGTTTTGTCGATTCATGTCCGTTAAACTGACATGCAGGTCCGTTTAACGGACATTCTCGGGTTAGTTACTGTTCATCGCATTTTTGACCATTTTAGAGGCCGAATCTCGATTTGGTGTCTTCATGAAAGTTGTATATCTAGATGTCTTCTTTTCAATGGTTCAAAAATGAAAGGAATCCGAGTTTTGTAGCAAGCGTTATGGCATTCGCGCCAAAATAGGTTCAATTGGAAATCAATCATAAACTTGGTTGCTTCTTTTGACCATAACTCCTTGTCTAGTGCTCCAAATGACTTGATTCTTGTGGCAATAGATTCCTAACACATTTGCCTATATCTCCACAAAATATTGTATTAATTGGTGTTGTATTGAAAGAGATTGAACAAAGGCAAGTGTGAGAGTCTGTTAGAACAGTGTCAATGGGGTTAGTTTTACTGATTATACTTTAATGTTTTGATGATTTTTGGACTTATAGGATTCCAAATGAGATGATTCTTCTTTTGACGTAAATTAGAGAAATAGGGCTTCAAATCATATGAAGAAGTGAAATTTTGATTCAGTCCCTAAGATATTCAAAGTTTTGGTGGAAGTTGGTATAGTACTTAAGTACAGTTCGAAAGTGTTTGAGGTATATCTCCAAATATACTAAGCCAAATTGAGCGATTTTGGTGTCAATAGAATCGTAAGACATTGAGGAACATTTTTCTAGAAGAAAGTGTAACCAAATTGTGCCATCTTCATTTTCCAATTTTTATGGGAATCAGAGACCAGAAATTGTGACTTGGGACAATATGAGTGTTATTATGAGAATGTTTTGACAATGAAATGGATAGAATAATACCTGAAATTGTCATGCATGTATTGTACATTTTTCCTTTCATTCATGTGCATTATTAAACATCGATACGTGTGCACATTGTGATTTATATGTATGTTATGTGTTATATAGGAGCAACTGGAACGTCAACCCACAGACGTTGCCGGAACATCTAGGCGCTAGCTCTGGGAGCAGTTGGTGAGTAACCTAGTTGATTTTCTCAATTATTATATGTTTATTGCGGCGAATAATGGTGGGTTTTGTGACTGTTTATGAATGCGGATTCCGGACAGAAGGTCCGATGTAATGGGAGATATGACATAGAAGTGCTTGTGATGCGATGGGTTGTGATTACTGTGAATCTGTGAATTATTTGTTTCTGACGTGATAAATTGTGTTCCATGCATTCCATTCATGAATGCATAACCAGATAATGGCAGTTGGACCTGAGTAGCCACCGCTAGAGCTTAAAGCTCAACGAGTGAAATCGAGCTTCGAGCTCGAAAGTGATTCAGAGCTATAGGCTTAACGATTAATGAGCCCGGTATCCAAATGGATACGGGACAGTTCAGGCACTCGGTCACAACAACGTAATAATTGTAAAAGGGTCTCATAAGCATTCATATGCATTTTTCTAAGTGTGTTTGATTGATTGAAATGCAGAATTTGCCTATGTATACATGAAAATGTGATATTTATGTATAGCGCAAAATTGTGAAATAATTGTTATGTGAATTGATTTGTTGTATGATCCGAGTGAACCATCGATGATGGTTACCTCGCTAAGTTCGCAAAACTCATAAAAATTGCATCGTTGTCATTTCAGGACCGATAGACAATTTTAGCATCTGAGTAGCTCCATTACCATGTAGATTATGTTTGAAGTGAAGCCATGGCGCAAAGGCCGGTCAGCTGGGATTTTTGGATGATATAGTTAGATTGTACTCCTTTTCCTCATCCATGTAGTACTTTAGTACTAGATTTTGTAGGTGTTCATGTATTAACGATTGAAAGGCACTGTAAACTTTTGCTTTTGAGAAATGGAAATGAGGAAAAAGTTGGTTTCAAAATATTGTGGAATTTCTATTGATGCTTGATAAGCAAATAAAGATATGATGCTATATGAAGTGACAGTAGTGATTGATCGTAGCTCGCCTTTATCATAGGATATGTACCGGAATGACCTCCGAGCGTCCTGGTGCGTACTCTGCGGTAAAGGGGCACTACAAGAAGTGTAGATACGATGAGTAGCACCTTTCTCTTTCATTCTCAAATAAAGTTTATGGGCTTGATTGAAGTAGTCATACCAGACTAATATATTTGTAACGACATTATAGGATCATACAAATGGTTCACAATTATAGAAGTCCACTCTCTCAAACATGTTAGTAACTCCCTGGACCTTTTCTTTCTTTCCATAACTTGTCATTGCTTCCATATTTACCGTCTCCATTAAAGTTCTATCAACAATCATCCTCATTTTTATAAGCGTACACTCTATGTCTCTACCTGCCCATGAGTCCAAGCTTGTCGACCATGCATTTTTAAGTAATAAACGTGTGTGCAAATCCATCTTCATCTTTAATAGAATTAAACATTTCAAGTACTTGAAGAGGGTACTTTTGGTATTTCATGACATCAATAACCAATGTCGTTGCCATAAACAAAAACAAAAAGATGAGGCCAACCTACTCCCACTGCCACCAAATCAATTTCCATACTTCAAGCTAATCATACACAAACCTAAAAGACACACCATTCTCTTTTGTACAAGTTTCTAAAAGTCACAATTGCTTTCTATTATGTGAGTGACTGATTTATACATGAGTTACCACATTATAGGTCAAATACATGACAACCGTATTGTCTTTTGGGTTGTAGATAATCATTGTATTTAGATCAGTAAAGCATGCGAGTAGCAAATACCACAAGAGCTATGATGTCTTCGTGTTTTAAAGATTAAAAATCTTGATCTTATGAATATAAAATTGAAGAAAATAGAAAAAACCATGTGACAAAATATTTTCTTATATTGAATATAACATATTCCCCTTCTTTTCGCTCTTTTATCCACCATTCAAGTGAACAAATGATAAAAGAAGAAATACTCTTTAATCCTATACTTTATCAGGGGGAAATAAAGAACTGAAATTATGAAATTCATACTCAAAAAGAACTGAAATCAATTTTTCAAAGAACAGACATTTCATCAAACACAATACATGCATAAGAAATTCATCCCAACATCACAACCAAATTCATATCTTGTCTCTTCTATCGCTAACATTTACACCTTACAATTGTTTTCCAATCACAGAATACACAGATAAATGAAAGTAATCAAATACCCAAATTAACTTTTATCTAATATACAGAAAAATACATGACAGTGGCTGAAAAAATACCTCCACCGAAGGATACAATGATAGTGGCTAGAGAAGTCAAATGTCGACGAGAAGAAGAGGAGTCCACAACAGAGAAATTGGAGAAAAGAAAATCGCACGAGAGGAGAGACGAAGTGGATGAAGAAGAAGATGTAGGTGAGGACTTTTCGGGTGAGTTTAATGTAAAAGAAAACGATTCGTTTATTTTAAAATCTTGAAGTCGAAGCAGACGACGACGCTTATCTTGAAAATTTACCGACGGAATTTACTGACGGACAAATTTCAGTCTGTAAACTCAAAATTTTTTTATTCCGACAACAATTCTCACCTTTTTTACCAACAAACATTTTATACCGTCGCTAAAGTCTGTCGCAAATTTTTCCGGGATGATTTCCCTCCATACTTACCGACGAATATTACTACCGCCACTAAACAAATTTTTTTCCGTCAATTTTTGTCGGTAATTTGCAGCGATTTCGTTTTCATCGGTAATTTTTCAACGCTAATTCCTACTTTTTCTTACAGTGACAGTTGTTTGTGTGAGTGGTGAGGGACTTAAACGAGGGTATTAATGCATGGAACAACTATCTCTCTGAGTACCCACCAGACTATTTTGCTAACCTATTCATGACCAGGTATGGGTGGATCAACAATGAAGAACCTGGCACCATTGTAGTTCTAAAGCTATCCCTGGGTACTGTCTGGTGAGAACTCGTGAAACAAATCAGTGTTTATGAATTAATGAATTAACTTTAATTATCCTACAGTAACATATAGCATAACTTTATGTTTATGTTTTGACGCAAATATCAACAATAGCAAATCGAACGACGAGTTGGAAAACACACATAAGCAGATAAGAAAATAAACCTAGAAATTGCAAAAGGCAAAAAACACAGAAGACACAAAGACTAAGAAGGCAATGAAAATGATACTACAGTTAGAAGCTCGTTTTCATAAAAACTTATTTGAAAAATACACGAAAATGTCTTTTTTACATTTCCAAAAAATGGTTGTCGTTTTTTATATTTAACAACGAAAAACGAAAATGACTTCAACAATAAATTTTCAGGGATTGTTTTACTTTTTACAAAAACATCAACAAAAAACCAAAAAAAAACTGAACCAAACACTGCTTAGTATTCAGTTATTGTCCTTTCGGATCTTTGAACTTGAAGTCTACCGATTAGGGACATTTAAGATGATGGATATGTTCAATCAGTAGAGTAGGTCTTTCAAAAGCGTTATAATTTTAGAGCGCGACGGATTACAATTTCGATAAAGAAAAAATTCAATTCAGTTAAAGAGAATACTTAATCGGAGGTGCAAGACAACTTGAAACCTATAAACTCAAAACTCTCAAGAGGAAGATGATGTCATTCTCGGGGACAAGAAATATGTAATTTTATTTCAGGAGCAACTTCACCAATTAAGACATTGCAAATTACAGAGAGAGTTTCGAGAAGTTTGTCTTTTGCCAATTTCAATTTGGATGAGGCAGTGTAGTATTGAGTTTAGAAGTAATTGAGTACTCCATCTTTCAGGAATCAGGAGCTGTCTGGCATGGATCTAAAATCTGTAATTGGACATATAACTAGAGTATGCATTGGCGTCCACCCAGTCAGGGAAAAGTCCCTTTAAACGCTTGGCGTCATCAGCCAAATTTTGGTCTATCACAGCAACGTCTACTCTTAAATCGCCCGAACCGGTGGCCTGCACCCCAATGAAGTAGGCTCTAAACGTCAGCAACATATACAGAACTTGTCAAGCTAGCAGGCAGCTACCAGTGCGTCAGTACAAATGCTTCACCGGGACTACAGGATGGCTTTTGCATACCAGCTTAATGTAGCAAAAGAGTTCGACAAACAACCCAGGGTACTCGTGCATGCAGGAAAAAAGAAAGGGCACACGTGTACTGCAAGGGACAGAACGTTACCTCTAGCCAGAAGGTCCATTTTTCATGGCTGTTTCCACTAAGTCTACAGATGTATGATGGTGGACCACCATCAATTCTTTCAGGTTCTGTTGAAATTTCATAAAAATTATAGCATGCAACGGGTGTAAGATTTTGATTCCAAACAAAAATTAATCCAAAATCCTTATACCTGTAAGTTTGTTGTCTGCAAATGACCAGCTCGATAAGGGTCCAGTAATGTTAAGAACAGCAACCCAAACTTCCTCCAAGTCACTGAAAAGTCATGTTGTTTAAAGCCTTAGGGCCATCATGGTGTAGAAAAATGCAGAATCAGGAAGGATATTTTACTTGCGTGTGATGGAGCTACACATGGCAATGCTATGGTCACTTTCTATAGATAGGTTTCCCAAGTTACATGGGCGTGCTCAATTCATGGCATATATCGAGATCAATGGAGTTCACTTTTAATAAAACTACACGGACATTGCATTTATCCTGCAGAAATACTTTTACGTTGTAGACGATATGGTTCTGGTAGATTATTCGAAGATTTTGATGCCCAAGTCATTAAACCATAACTAATGCATACATCAGGCAACTAACAAGTTGAGCTATAAACACCAATCTGAATCCTGCATTCAACAGCTCCTTGCGTGACGTGAACATTTAACTGGTTAATGCCCATGTCTAAATCTCCAAACAAATTATTCATCTCAAAAGTAAGGTACATAAAATAATTTCATCAGGATAAACATTTAATGTCACTCACCCCAGGGTAAGTTCCAAGTGAACTCTTCGGCTCCTACCGTCATCAGACAATGTATGAGACTTGTAGTTAACCAGCTGGGGAACAACTCTATATCGCTTCAAAGTATCATCATTATTTGCTGGGAACTTCAAACTTCTTGAGAACAAGTGAGATAATGGAAATGTTCCCTAAAAAATAATTAAGAAGTGGCAGAAATTAAAATTCTCGTCTGTGATTTAAAAGGTCAGACATTGATACAAATGAAGTACAAGAAGTGACAGTAGATGCAATTGCCGGGCCTGAAGAATGCCAAATGCTGCAAGCATGTAAACCTAACGTAAGCTCCACCCCTTCAAAAGGCCAATATCAATAACTAGGACAAGTCCAAGAAGGTTCTAAGAAATAACATTATCCATTTGTTTCAACTGTGAAGTTCTAATGGATGCACTTTCAAGAACAAAAAAAATAAATGACTGATTTGTGGATACAGACCAAGGTTAGTTTAGTCATAAGAAAAAGGTTTAGTAACCAAAGAAGTTAGAGAAATAAGTGAAGCCAGGAACATACTCAACTATTTATGAATAAATAGTTTAAAATATACGAAAACGTCTATTGTTAGATATTAACAGAATATACTGTGTTCATGAGATAGAGATAACAAGAAAACTAACCCTATAAATTACAAGACAAGAATGAACAGTTTACACTATCTTATATGTAAACTTAACAAGGTGAACATGACATTTAGGACTTGTTTTGTGCATTGATAGTGCAATAAGTGTTAGATCCCTCTAGTGATTTTCCACTAGGTGAAGACTAGATAGAAACCTGAAAGTCTCATACCATCCAATCCTGTCGCAGAGATACATTTGCAGTTTCAAAAGAAAACTCTGAACTGATGTGCAATTCCTTTGCTACTTCAGGTGCATGTTTGAAAAGAAAAAGCAAAGAGTTGGAATCTACTACAGAAAAATCATAGCTGGATTCCACAATTTCGTTTGCACCTGTCAATACCAGGAAACAAAGGACCGTAGAATTAAAAAGGGAGGCATGCAAAATAATCAAGAAGCACTATGTTTAGTAAATCAAATTGCTCCCATTCTTTGAATCGCTGACATATTCTAGAGCATCAAAGTTCTAGAGCTACTCGTATAGTGAATTATTCTTGTCTTTCCTTCATACCTGCAGTAACAAATGTATGCTGAAAAATCACTCTCTTGGGTGCCAAGGTACTATACGGAAAAAATTGTGACGAGAGAGCCATAGCAAGCACAGTAACATGCAACAGGAACTTCAAGATGGATGACCTAGCCATCCATCGACCACCAATAGGTATTAGAGGACCAACACACCAACCAGTTACACCTCCAACTGTTGCAGCTATTACAGCATCAGCAATAAAATATCCTGAAAACAAACGCAATAACCAATCATGATTCACAGCAAATCCATCAGCAGGTCATTCTGTGAGAGAACATTCTACACTCCCAGAAATGAAGTTGTCAAATCATGATTGCAATTTATTCTAAAAGGTATGGATAATTGTATAGAAATCTCATGTATGATCCCTGAGCACAAGATCAGTATTTTTGTTTATTACATTAGACTCTTAACACAAGAGATGCACAAGCCCAGCAGAACTTGAACCCCCAGCCTAATATATGTTGGGGAGCTGAGGATGCTACCACTGAACCCCATGCTGCTCCTTAAGATCAGTTGTTTATAGCTCTGATAAGTGTGGATGGGGGAAACATAATTGGATCCATCATCGAACACACTTCAATAAGATGAAAAAAAAAACTTATAATACAACTTGAACATTTGAAAAAATGATAGACAACATAATAGCAACCATTTGTTTATCTCAGTTACAATATCCTACAGCTACTTTGTAATCAGTTCGTAATGATTACTAGATAATCAATATGCATGGAAGAGCAGAGTTTCCGAGATAGCAGCATCCAATATAAATTGACGAGAGATCTTATACTACGCAATTTTCAGTATCATCACACTCATAATTATCGTGCTGACTTTAGATATATTACTTGATGATTCAAAGAGTTGGGCAAAAGAAAATTAATTTACAAATTTCACAAATAATCATATGAAACAAAAAGTGAGAACTTATTCAAAATATTACCAAAACAGTGAAACAGAAAGAAAAAGTTCAGTAAAGCTAACCATAGGGGGGTGGAACAGCACCCATCATTCCCATCTTCTCAATCAAAAATTGGACAAGAAAACCACCAAAATCGGTCGTGTATGCAAGGCACGGAACCAGAGGTATCACATAAAAAAAGGTTGACCTGAAAGAAAAGTTAACACCAAAATCAATAATTTTACTAGCATCTTCCGACTTTTTTCTGGATTAAGACTTTAACATACAGCAAAATACAATTCAGTTAGAGAATGAAAATAACAGAGTAAATTTTGATTAGAACAAGAACCCAGCTTTAATCCAAAAGGATTTGTACAATTTTGTTATGCAAAGAATAAGAAATTACATCAGCAAAGATTCAAACAAGGAATTTGAATGTTAACTAATGAAGGTAATACCAGAGTGATTGACGATCATATAATTTGACAGTCAGGCAAAAGAAGGTCCATGCAAGAAGCATAAAAGCTGACACAAAGAAGGTCAAAAATCCTCCACTCAGACCAGCGACAACATAGACCTGCTCTACTGAAAGTTAGCCATTGCAAACCCAAGAAACTTTTGAACCTAAGAATTCCCATTAACTTCTCATACAGCAAGAATAGAGAGTGCTATATGTACCAAAGTAATGCAAGCATAGAATCCAAATGCTCCCCAAAACCTTGCTTCATCAGAAAGTGCCTGACAGATTGCTAGCTTATTAGACCCCTAACAAAGAGGCTCATAAGTTCATATTATTGTAGACAAATGGCAAGCATCATATACTAAGGTATCCAAAAACAAAAGAAAAGACTAGAAGAGCAATTAGGACTCACCCTATGCATATACTTTAATAAAAAGTAAATTGACTACAAAATAGCTGTGAATTTCTGCTAAGTACCTCCTTCGATTTCTTGATAACTGAAATATTTTGTGTGAGGGGAAAATGATTATATAAAACTGTTGGAATCAACAAGCCAATAAGTGAGCCAGGGATGAACATTACGAATGCCAAGTGTGGATGAGCAAACCTGCATTTCACATGTCAATGAAAAGTGTCAAAATTATATATGATTCAAATCTCAAATCTTCATCAAGAACAATTTCAGCCACACATAAGGTGTGGAACTGAATAAATTTGAGAAAGTTCAACATGCTTTTCAACTGGGAACTAGGAAATCCTTCCAATCATTCTATTTATCCCAAGTATTTCATCAATGATCCACACAGTTTGAATCCTTCACCACCACCAATAGTTCAATGCCTCACCATGACTTTTCCTTCTGCCGTGACATGCCCAAGGAACGAAAACCAACAAACATTCGTTTATAAGGGTAAGCTTAAACAAGGAGAGAGAGAAGAAGAAGAAACTTAACTTACCAGTTCATGGCATGATTAGAGAACAGCAATCTCACAATAGAAAAAGCAACTGGAATAATAATACTTAGTATTACCCCAGCAGTGTGCAATAGCATTCCTGAAAATGCAATTTAAGAATGTATAGAAAAAGTTTATTCCAAAGGGCAAACCAAAAGTAATGCCAGAATGAGAGACAGTCAAAGGAACCATTTCACAAAAAGTAGCACAAACCCTACACCTTTGACAAAATCATAGAAGGTCACAATTGAGCTACGCAACCCATAATGCAAGAAACGCAGGAGGAATGGCATGAGGAGAAAGATGCCTATAGGACTGCTGTGAAGTATCACTGCTACACTTCTTGGATAGAAAACCTGAAACAATTTATCATGAAATAAGGGATAATCATGGTTAATATAATTACATAGTCTTTGGCATAATCTTCTACAAGACAAAGTCCAGAAGTAAATTGCATAGATGTCAGGAAACAATTCAACCTGTTGGGTGAGACCCAGGAAATGGTTCTGGTACCATTTTAACATGCTCCTTCACATACAGTATGGACAAATACAATAAATTACAAATTAATTAGAAATAAGGATAAGCCAACTTGAGCTGAAGACCACACAGTCAAATAAGATTTTGAGTACCTTGTTAAGAAGTCATTCAACTAAAAAGCTTAAATTATTGGGAGAGGCTCTTGAGAAAGTTCAAATACCATTTTAAGACATAGATGTCAGGTTTTAAAGCACACCATGAACTGCACTAAGTAACGAAGTTTTAAGGCATACCATGAACTGCCCTAAGTAATCAAAGAAAACAGCCTGGTCATCCGGCATATTGTTGGCAGATGCTTCAAGAGTTTTTCTATCATGTGTATTTCGTAGCTCAGACGACTTTGCAAAGGCTTCAAGTACATTGAACAAATTTTCTCCCCGTGCCTGCATGCTTCCGGGTCTGGTTCAAGGAACTTAATCAGAAGAGACGCTGAAGAATAAAGTGCTAAAAGATGCGATTAAGCACAGCTGTATCAAAACAGCAAATGTAATGCATACAGTAGTTTGTCCACAGTATCAAATGATGTATGGTAATAATAACCACCAAGAAGAAAGATAATGTCCAGGCTCGGGATATTTTCAAAATCTTGGGAAAATATTCTGAAATCTGTATCACCAGGGATAAGAGGAAAGACATCCTACACAACAAACATAAAACAGTCATTACTTAGCTTACGGAAGAACAAGAACTTTGAACAGAAATTAGTATTAAGAAGACCAAAATGATGGGAAGGGGTGAGAGTAAAATATACAAATAGGAGAAACGAAATAAAATTTCTCCACTTCAGATCATAAGTAACTTAGTTCATCTACATATGTGAGTAGCAATACTAAACTTCCCAATATCACATTGAATTCAATTTATCAAATTAAGATAATCATATCAAAAAGGAAGCAAAAGAAAATACCTGAGCCGCGCTATTTGCCATTGGATAAATTGCAGACTGAGCGTAGATGAGAGATGGCCATATGCCAGGTCCAGATTGACAAACTAAATCTGTCAAGCATAATATTAACTTGAAAAGTTAAAAATGCTAACATCATTGTAAAATTAAGAAAGAATTGGATAGTATCTATAATTACATAATTCACTTTATTTCTCATATTTTCATAGCCAGCGATTGAAAAGGAAGATATCAAGCACTCCACACAAATGTTTACATGTATAAATTTATATAAGTAAACTCCAATTTGTCCAATTTACAAAATCAGCGCAGTTGCAGATTTCCCAAAATTTGCATACTATAATACGAATCTTGGTTCATATCATACCAGGACCTCCTGTCCCAGATGCTTCAACATTTATAGAAGCACCAATTGAATCACGCCATCTGTGTGTTGTCATAAAACCATGCGTGCCCTAAAAAATCAAACATATCTTAAGATTAGTTAAAACATATGTGCTTTGAATGACAAAAAATGGCCACATACCGTTTTGATGGAAAACACAATTAAAGTTTATAAAAAGAAATCCCCAAAAGAACTAAAGTTTATAAAAAGAAAGCCCCAAAAGAACTAAAAGTTCTACCAGCTATTGAAAGATCTAATTGGCATCCTACGTCAAGTGTAACACTGTGAACTAACAAAAATACATGTTAGTTTCATTCCAAGAGCTTAAAAGGGTGTCTTATCACTATTTTTCTTGCAAAGTTCCTAACAATGAAGCACACTGTTGAATTTAAAAAGGATTGATACTGGCATAAAAAGTTAAATTCTATTTTGGTTTAACACAAGTGTGAAAGATTTCATACCAGCATAAAAAGTTCTTCAGCACCATTAAAAAGGAAGATAACTGGCTTAGGAGGCATCCATTTAGAGTCTACCATAACTCTCGCTACTTCCAGCAATGATGCTTCAAAAATGGTAAGAGGACAATAACATGCAGAAATAATTAAGCTAAATATGGCTGAGATGAATTGCCAGTAGATAGTCACGTGTAAGATGCTCACCAACACAAGAACCGCAATCACCAGCTCCTGGAGAACCAGGTGGACTATCAAAATGTGCATTAATCAAGACTGATGGATCAATTTCAAGTGAATCTGCTGAAGATATCCTACAGTAAGTAGAATTTAGCACTGAATGACACTTCCCAGTAGGTAATTAATCATTGATCATCAGAATAGAGTTTATAAAGTCCATCTCATAATATTGAATTTCACCAGATCTGATAAGGAAATGTTCTGAATGCTATCCTCCACATATACATGAAGTTTTCCTTTTCCAAGAACTGTTAAAATGTTACATCAAAAGGCCTTAAGTTGCTGATCAAAACCCCTATGTGGTTCCATTTTATTAGGAATGCAGTACTTAAGAAGAATTGTTTATCTTCATTCACTAATTTCAGGTAAATCGTAAAAGCCATGGCATGCAACTATGCTAATGTTTAAAGTAAGCGATAGGTTCATAAAAACAATCCCAGTCCTTCCCTGGATGATTGACATACTGTTACAAGCATCAACAAAGCAAATTAGAAGCTTGAAAAGGAAATGGCGTCTCATGCTGATTAATAAGCATACCTCATAACAATATTCACATGATTTCTGTACCCCAGAGAAATGCTGTGGCCTAAAAACATCATATTGAAGGAGCCATTAACATAATTCTCTTCAATCTCAATCCTGTAAATTAAACCAGCTAATTACTCCCATAAATCACATGATCTTTTCTAGTACCAATGCATATAAACTATGTGCTCAAATGGAAAGACCTAAAGCTCATACCAACCTGATGTCTGGTCCAGCTCTCTCCTTTATATTTTCCAATTGTGATTTAATATACAAAGCAGCCTTTTTTAATCCGGGACGCCCTTCCTGTCAATCATCCACACCTTTTACTAACTACCCGATCATTATAAGTCCACTTCTACCAGTATAACTAATAAATATCACTGCATTAGCAGTGAAACATACAAACACCCAAGTACGAATTATAAGTTTATAACGTCTTTGTCATCTTCAGCATAGCCAATAATCAGAAACTGACTGACAACTTTCATCCAATTATATCGAAAGAGAGCATCAAGATTCAATTTCTGAAACCAACAACAAAACAGACCCAAAAAAAAGTAACAGAAAGAAACTTAAAGCAATTCTTGGATATAATTAACAAGTACATAAAAGAAACAGGCACGAACACGTGTAAAAATATGAACATGCATACTGATGTTAGATAGAAAACGCACTTGACGCCCATCTTCGGTCAACACACGGACATGTTCGACTGCTCTTGCCTCGGAGAAACGATCAACAGGAGCGTCGATGCCAAGAGGTTTAACGAATTTGATGTGTATTACAAAATAGGTTAACACCGCCAGGAGACCATACATAATCGTTAGAAAGAACATGAACTTGAATCCGGCCGCATCTCTGGCGCTAATCCTGTAAACCATTTTCGGGATATATGTTTCTTTGCAGATACGGACTAAAACAAGAAGATAAGTCAGACTGTTAGGTGAGGCTAAGACTTTGCAGTTGTGCTCACGTAATAAATTACAAATGGAGGGAAGGAGAATTTGAAGGAAAGGGAGAAGATGCTACTCTCTGTCCGTCACCAACACTTGGATACATGAAACTTCGTTCCTTGTGCGAGAGCTTTGTTCTTTCCTTGTCCATTTGCGAATTGCCACGACATGAGTAAGACGTTGGCGGACGAAAGTTAGTTGAGTTGGGCTTTTGGGTCAAAAAGTAAGACTAATCTCTTTGGGCTTTGGATGAAGTTTGCCGGCGGAATATTCCAATGTCCAAGTCAAGTTCGGGTTCTACAACCTGTAAGTATAAACCTCATCAACATATAAAACAACGTTATTTTCGTTATATAACAATATGACATCGTTTTATCATTGAATATTTGAATTGCGACGTCGCCTATAGCTTACCTCCCCTTACTAATACTGCATCTCTCATCGCTATCATTCTTATTAAATTGTGAGAAAGCTGTTTGCTCGTGCAAAAATCTTGGTATTGTCTACATAATTGATGCTTCTGAAATAATTGTAAGTGTGACAATACATCTTTGCCTTTTCTTTTGGGTCTCTCCTCTATGAATGAAAGTGGATTTAGTGCGAATTATGTTTTGCTAACCTTAATAGATATGTAAGATGCTAACTCACAATACTATCAAGAAAGGAGAACTAAATCTTCTGTACCTATAACTTTGTGCTAATCTTGTACCATTCGATCCTGTTCACACATTTTTTTAATCTTACATATTTATGTAGATGAGATCGTATGAAACAGGATTGGTACAGAGTTATGGACACAGAAGATTTAATCCCTCAAAAAAGGCAGAAAAATTAGACATTAAAAATATTGTTGGTTAATTATGGACGAGTTGTTAGTACATCAAACAGGCAGACACTCTAGAATTAAAAGAAATATAATATATTGATAACAGTGTATTCTACATACCATATTTTGTGCATATAGTAAATTGGATTGGGAATTATGGTTTGGAGACAATCAAAGATAGGATAGAGTATCCATAATAGTATATACTATATTGGAATGCAACACCTTGAAGAAATTGCAAAACAACTACATATTTCATGTACTAAAAAGTTGGTTTTAGATTGTTTAATAAGATGGAATTCCATATTCTAAGATGCTAAAGTTGGTAAGTTAAGTGTATTGAGTGTCTATCAAGTCAAGGCAACGAGATTGTCCGTACCGACAAAAGAGCAACGGTGGTTAGCAAAGGTAACTATTGCACGTTACAACCCCAAATGCAAGTAGAAAGATAAGAAAACTTACCATATGGCCGAATAATACAAGAAAAAATTACGGTAATGTTTAGTGATTTCACACGAGGGGTCGAAGAAAGTCGTGTGAAATGGAGATTTTACAGAGGAGATAAGTTCTTCTACGTTTAAAGAAAATGAATTGAGATAATTAATTATCGTCACTGACTAAATCACAGATGATCGGTGGTCCCACTTAATTAATCGGAAGGGTTTGAGATGGATTTCCTATACCTGCATATAGCATATAATTTCTGATACAGATCGGCCGTCCAGTTTTAAAGAGACAAGCCACCGAATTTAATACATTTCCATTTTGTGTCACTTTATCGGTTGCGTTGCGCCTAAGTCGACGCTGCACGCTAAAAGCAGCAGCATAGAGAAAACAAAAAGAACAGAAGATCGTAAACGTTCCAACATGTACGCAAAAGTGATCCTCTCCCTTGTATTCGCTCTTCTTCTTTTAATCACCTACGGTATCTTCATCGGCACCGATGATATTAGACCCTACTTCTTTCCGTCACAGTCACTGTCGCTGGTACCGGCGAGGGTATGCGAAAACGTACCGCCTCTGAAGGTTTACATGTACGATCTTCCTCGGAGATTCAATGTCGGAATGATGGACCACAAGGCCAGGGACGATGAACCGGTAACTGCTGAGAATTTACCCCGGTGGGGAAAAAATTCGGGACTGAGAAAACAGCACAGTGTCGAGTATTGGTTAATGGCTTCTCTTTTGGATTATGGCGGTGGAGAGGATAGAGAAGCGGTTAGGGTTTTGGATCCGGAGATAGCTGATGCGTTCTACGTGCCGTTTTTCTCTTCGTTGAGCTTCAATACGCATGGGCATACAATGACGGATCCGGAGACGTTGAAAGATCGCCAATTGCAGGTAGTGTAATCATGCTGCTTATTAGATTTGGCAGTGGTGTGGTTTGGTTTGTAGAATTTTGAATTTGAAGCTTAGAGTTTTAGTCCTTGAGGAAAGTTAACATTTGGCGCTTTTTAAAATCTTCTTAGAGCTCATTACTTTGCAAACTCGTAGGAAGATGGCAAATATTGGGAATTAGCTCAATAGAGGATTGGTCAATGTTTCAATTTATTCTAGCGGTTAAATTTTAGAACCTATCACAAAAAAATTGAAGGTTCGTATCTAGCTCTCTGCTAGAGCTGTCAACTCTGTTTCATGAGTGCGAATAATCAGGGCTTTCGAATAAATGGATGTGTTACAGATTGACACGATTAGAGTTTTCGTGAGTCGATACAAGCTATGTGCATGAGTGCTAAAACAAAGTCAAGTTGTTTTGTGAACCGTTGAACTTGGTGGTGACGATTTTGCAGTTTCTGCAATGGTTAAATAATATGCTTTTTTCTGGCCCCGTATTGTTTAATAGAATGAATAGAGGCACTACCCCACAATGCTATGAAGTAAATCACGGAACTTCTTTAAGCAATTGCAATTCATCTGCTAATCATCTGTTAGAGATCAAACTTATTATTATCAAAATGATTCGAACTGTTTCAAAGACTCAATGGGCATTCTCTTTTGCATTGGGCTCTCACATTAACAGATCTTTTGATGATATACGCATGACTTTCACTAGCTAGCAGGCTTGGTTTGTTGTGCCTGCAGTTATAATGGGTAATGGATGTCACCTACAAATAACCTTTTTGTCTGTCAGCATTTTTAATTTGATTCTGAATAACTTGTCTTTTGAAACCCTTTCTTGTAAATTGAATTTTTTATTTGTTTCTTCATAGCAAGATTGTGATGAATGCTCATTTTTGCCAACTTAGCGCCTACGTTCTCAAATCATGCTTTTTATGTTGTCATTTTTGAGGGTATTTATGGCCTGAACTTCTGCATCTTCACCTATGTTTGACTGGGAGATACTTTTGCTTTCAGGCTGATCTATTAGAATTCCTGCAAAAGTCCAAGTATTGGCAAAGGTCTGGCGGCAGAGATCATGTGATTCCTATGACACATCCAAATGCTTTTAGATTTCTGCGGCAACAAGTGAATGCATCTATTCTTATTGTTGCAGATTTTGGTCGTTATCCTAAAACTATGTCAACTCTTAGTAAGGACGTGGTGGCCCCTTATGTACATGTTGTGGATTCTTTTATAAATGATGATCTTCAAGACCCATTTAAGTCTCGCACCACACTTCTTTTCTTCCGGGGAAATACAATCAGGAAAGCCGTATGTCAATATGAGATGTCCACACTGTTTTTATTTTTCATTTGGATGTTGAAGTGATGCTAACAATCCTCATGTTTCAGGAAGGCAAAGTCCGTATTAAATTGGAAAAGATTTTAGCTGGTTATGATGATGTTCGCTATGAGAGGAGCACACCTACAACAGAAACAATTGAAACAGTACGTAATTGCATTAAAAGAAATTTGTTGAAACAGTAATGTCACCGCATATCAAGGACCTTTCCTATAAAACATCTTTGCACTTTCCATTTCTTGATTTATTTGGAGGATAGAACTAGTATTTTTCCTTCTGAGTGTAGTTTCTGCCAATTCAAATTCATTATTACCTTGCACAAGACATGCAGAATCATAGTTTTCACTCCATCAGTTCAGTTTCTGATTAACTTCTATGATGGATGCATTTTCAGCATACCAAATTTGATGTTAAATGATATAATTGAACTCTAGGAAGTTGCTCGTCAAAATTAAACGTCATTTCCGACTTGACATGAAAACTCTTCTCCTTATTGGTGAAGGGATACAGCTGTACAGGTGCTGTTGTCATGGGATCAGGACATCCAGTAAACGAAATTATCAGTTCCCTAGACAGTTGATTAGTTTGATAATATAATTTCTTCCATATTCTTCTCATATCTCATTGCTTTTACATTTCTTTTTGTTTATTTACCAGTCCACGCAAGGGATGCGTTCGTCAAAGTTCTGCTTAGATCCTGCAGGAGACACTCCATCGTCTTGCCGGCTATTTGATGCTATTGTAAGCCACTGTGTTCCTGTCATTGTGAGTGATAAAATTGAGCTCCCCTATGAGGATGAGATTGACTACAACCAATTTTCTATTTTCTACTCGATGGAAGAGGCAATACAGCCTGGTTTCTTGGTTGATCAGCTCCGCCAATTCCCAAAAGAAAGATGGGTCAAAATGTGGAAGCAGCTTAAGAACATTTCTCATCATTTTGAATTCCAGTTCCCCCCTAAGAAAGATGATGCAGTCAACTTTTTGTGGAGGGAGGTAAAGCACAAACTTCCGGCAGCCAAACTTGCCGTGCATAGGAGTCGGAGATTGAAAATTCCAGACTGGTGGCAACGGAGAAGATGATCATGAAGCTTAAAACTACAGAAGACTGTACAGTCATCATCGTCCTATCCTTCCTATTTTGTAACAGTAACTTTTTTGGAAGGTATAGTCAGATGTAGTTACAGGCATCACCCTTTTTGCATCTGACTTTATAGATCATTTAACAAATATCAAAGAAGATTCATTCTTGACGAGGACAATCTGTAGCTTTATCTGCGGTAAATAGTGATTAGATTGAAATTTTGGCTCTGATATAGTTCTTTTCTTTTCCCTTTTTTTCCCTCTTTTTTGGTGGGAGTGATAGATATTGATGTATTACATTGAAAGGTAGAGAAGTGAGCTTATCGAGTATGTAATGACGCGGCTGTAAAACATCCAAATGGTGGTAGGATTATGTTGCCATTGGACTTTGATTCCCTTTTCTGGGATTTCCGCATTAAGTTAACGTCACCATACGAGACTGTTATTTTGCAAAAGAAATTTGTCTTCTACCTGTATTGTAATTGTAACATTACTTAACTTGCTTGTAAAATGTACATAGTTTAGCGAAACTAGCAAGGTTGTAGAGGATCTGAGGTGGCTGTATGCGATTGCACATAAGAAAACAACAAATATATTTGAAATTAAGTCCAAAATCGCCACATATGGCAATTAAAGTCGTCTTTGTCGTGTATTAAACCCGACATATTTCCATATGTATATATATTACGCTTTTAAGTTTGAACCATACAAACTTGGATTTGGATTTGTTTAACCGGCAGACCACCGACTACAGCAGCTAACATGGCTTTGGCCTTTGTTATAATAGTTAAAAAGAAAAAGAAAAAGGAAGTGCATAACGTCCACCCCAATGGTGAAGCGTGAGCGACATCCATTATTATTGCTATACGGCTATACCCATCCTCTTAAGTCCTTAGCATCTCAGCATGAAAAGCAGTCCATCCTCCATCATATCACACGTCTTTAGGCTTATTTCCCGTTTTCCAGATGCATGTCACGTGGCACTCATGTCTTCAAATTTGCTATTTCAATCAAACTGAAGTAAGGTTAGAAGATTAAGTTCTGTTTTAGTAAAGAATTCCCAATAAAAGGTATAAAGAGATTCAATAGTATCATCATTCGTCTCAACTGCAGTTTCAACGCGAGCTCCCTGACTTGAATCAGTTGTGACCACTTGTCATTCCGGTAACCAGAAGTTCGGAACTTAACTACCAAAGTTCTATTCAAAGCTCAAAAACCAAAGGCAGATGGAGCTACCATGGGAACGGTACAACTGATAGATCTAAATACTAAAGGAAGATTGAGCTAGCTTGCAATTTGGCGATGATGTTCAACAATATCATCTTTAAAAAAACATTAGATTTATGTCATTATCACTAAAAAAATTACATTAAAGTCATACTTGAGCAGTTGACCACTTGATGCACACATTCTACACTAGTTCATGTGGGTTGTCTGTCCTGCTACGATATGTTAACCTTTTAACTTTATTTTATAAAAATATTTAAATTCCATTATGTTATTTTATTAAATAAATAGTTGGGTATACATATTAACAATGCTTTAAAAATTAAACTCATAAGATAAGATGTTTAAGTTTAAAATTTTCAACCAGTATTAGATTGTCATAAAATCAGATAAAGATTAAATAAATTTTAAAATTTTAAAATATGATTGAAAGATATTGTTTTTACATATTAAAGAATTTAAAGTTTAATTGAAAAAAGAGATCGTTAAATGAAAATTAATAAATTTATTTTAGTTTATAAAAATTTTAGTTTACAAAAATTGATCAATTAATTAATAAATTAATCAGTTTTTAACAATAAAAGTTATTAAAGTAAATCGAACCGAAAAGTTAAAAATTAAATAAAAAAGTTAAACAATTGAAAGTTTTTTATTATTGAACCGGCCGAACTGATTGTAGTTGCGTATTAGTAAATTAATGACTCATAATATTGACGTTTCTAATCTGAAAAATCACTGGAGGGTTGTTTCTGGACTACTTGTCCGATTGTCTCCTGCGAAAACAACATAGGGTTGTTGAGTTTCGAAAAGATACAAAGGATATTTTAGAATGGACATCGACTTTTTTTTTTAATTTATAATTTTAACGTTGGTAACAAATAAATGGCTTCCCCCTCCTTCCACATCTGGGTCAAGTCTAACCCGCTTTGCTACTAAATCAACCTCATAGGGGGCATCTCAATTTTTTTAGAGGATACGTCGAGGATTAATTTCCTAGATTAATTTTGTAATTTTTCAGTTTTTCTTCCCTTTTATGTATAAAAAATCAACCTCGTACAAATACAATTTGCATTGTTGCCCAAATAGGAAGATGGAAATGATTAGGAACCATCTTTGTTTAGTAAAAAATAAAACAACGAAATCAATAATCAGGGTATAAAATTCTCTGATTTACACGAATTTAAAGAAGGTCACAATATATACAACTTTCCCTTTATATTATTACAAAGAAATTATTTTTATAACTTAAATCTGTAATTTTTTGACCATAAAAGAACAAATTTACCGGTTGTTTCAATTGCAATATAAAACTCAAGTTAAGTGATAATTAATGAAATGTGTAATGCAGTACCTAAGTTTATAAAAGTGATAATTAATAAACTTATATCAAATTTGACAAATATTTTATTGAATTCTATAATATAATTATATCGCAATATACCGTCTTAATCTTAAAGAATTTTTTAAAAATAATTAAAATCATTTGAGGTTAAATTACTTAATAAATTTATTTTATGATTGTAAGCTAATGAACTTCTTTTGAAGTCCTTTCACTATTGTATAAGAAGCGGTTGTTAAACTAGGGACGTATTTGTTCTTATTATTCTGTTCTATAAAAATCTATCCATTCAATAAATAATGCCTATAAAAATTGAACGACTGAGATTACATCGAAACAAAGAGAACGTCAAAGTTAGATACAGAAGATCTTGCATTGCATTGTTAGAATAGGAACTAGTTAAACCAGTTATCCTTCCAATTCCGTACATCTTCGATTAGATCGATTTAATTATCAATTGATTACTCGTTAACTATCTAGTCCACGCTCAAAATAAGTAATAGTATAACCTTACTGGAATATCTTGCTGTATAACCGCAAACGAAGCGTTCAAACATATATAGATTACATATGTACAAGACATTTTCATTGGCTAAAGTTTGTGAATTACAATATAAATCAAATGTCATAATCCTTTTTGGATAAAAATACTAACTTTCTTTTTGCATCTATTTATTCTAAAAATTGGTTGGGTCGGTATTTAACCAGGGGCCCAAGGGCCGATCGGTCGGTCCGTTGAAGCTGTTGAGCCCAGGCCCAATT
>JANZXV010000001.1:3601724-3621151 GCA_027576455.1 Erythroxylum roigii | reverse complement strand
GATGACATAGTTAGATTGTTCTTATTTTCCTCATCCATGTAGTACTTTTGTACTAGATTTTGTAGATGTACATGTATGAAGGATTGAAAGGAACTTTGTAAACTTTTGATATTATGAAATGAAATGAGGAAAAAGTTAGTTTCAAAATATTGTAGATTTTCTATTGATGCTTTATAAGCAATTAATGATATGATGCCATGAAGTGACAGTAGTGATCGATCGTAGTTCACCTTTATCGTAGGATATGTACCGGAATGACCTCCAGGCATCTCGGTGCGTACTCTGCGGTAAGGGGGCGCTATAAAAGTTCTTGACAAATTCAAGATCTTTAAGGTTGAAGTTAAGAACCAATTAAGAAGGTCTATTAAGATTATCAGATCAAACTGTGGAGGCAAATATTATGACAAACATGGAGTTTCAGGATAAGAAAATGAATATGTTTGCCAAACATGTTAAATGATATGGAATAATGATTCATTTCACTGTATCAGGTAGTCCTGAACAAAATGATGTGCAAAAAAGGTATAATTGCACCTTAAATGACATTATAAGGTCAATGCAAAGCAGTACTAACTTACCTGACTACCTTTGGTTGAAGCCACAAATAATGCCTTATATATACTCAACAGAGTCCCAAGTAAATCAGTTGCGAAGACACCTTTTGAGATTTGGAAGGACTAGAAGCCTAGCTTCAAACAGTTTTGTGTGTGGGGTTACTCTGCTAAGGTACGCTTATATAATCCTTATAAAGATAAATTGCATACTCGTTCCACTTGTTGCTATTTTGTAGGATATCCTAACCAATTTAAGACATACAGATTCTATTATAAAATAGGAGGGGCTAGAATAGTGGAATCACAAATAGCTAAGTTTCTGGAGTATAATGTATGTGATGAGGGTGGTCCTTCTCACCTTTCAGATGAGAGCAGGGTAGACACTACAGTCACTTTGTATCCATCACCCATACAGTCATATCTGATGAATCCAAGTTTAAGTACCATATCAGTACAGGAATAAAGACCCATAGATATACAAATTGGGGTTCTTGAGGTATAAGAATAAATTTAGTTAAGAAGATCCACTACAGTAAGGAGACCTGCTATTTCAACTAATTAAATAGTCTATTTGGGTGAACAAGACTATGATATCTAGCATGTTATAGATTCAGTCACTTTTTTAGAAGTTATTTCTAGACCCCATACAAATTTGTGTTGGGATGCTATGAAGGACGAGATGCAATCCATAGAGCATAATAAGGTATGATAGCTTGTTGATTTGCCTCAAAATTGCAAACTTGTTAGTTGTAAATGGATTTTTTTAAGAACAAAAAGAACTCTTAGGGTAAAGTTGAGCGATTTAAGGCTTTTCGAGTGATTATGAAAATAGTAGCTCATTATAATATAGAGCTACATCAAATGGATGTCAAAACTGCTTTTCTGAATAGAGACCTTTATAAAGAGGTCTATACGAAGCAACCTAAAGGATTTCAGGATCGAGATAAAGCTGACGTGGTTTGTAAACTGAGCAAATCTATATATGGTTTAAAACAAGCATCCAGACAGTGGCACCTTAAATTAGTTGAGGTTACTACCTCTTTTGTCTTTATGGAGAATAAAGCTAAAAGGTGAGTGTACTACAAGGTCAAGGGGAGCAAAGTTATAGTTCTATTCTTATATGTGAATGATATCTTGCTCACATCAAATAACCTGACCTTGCTGCATAAGGTTAATCAGCTTTTGGCCAAGCATTTTGACATGAAGCATCTTGGTGAAGCATCTTTTTCCTAGGTATTCAGATTCATCGAGATATATCTCGACACTTATTAGGCTTCTCACAAAAAACATATATTGAGAAAGTACTACAAATGTTTAATATGACTGACTGTAAACCTGTTGCAACAGCTATCTCTCATGGTGAGAGATTATCTTTGGCATAATGTCCAAAGAATGAGCTAGAGAGAGAGAGAGGCGATGAGGAATGTCCCATATTATAGTGCTATTGGTATCTTAATGTATGCCTAGGTGTGTACTAGATTGAAAATTGCATTTGCTATTGGACTATTGGCTAGGTATCCAGGAATGGATCACTGGTATATAGTCAAACAAGTGTTGAGATATCTAAAGGGCACTAAGGATTATGTGTTGACATTTGGAAAATTCAACAATCTGGATCTCATAGGCTATACAAATTCGAACTTTGCTATATGTCCAGATGATAGGAAGACCACATCAGGATATATCTTTAAACTAGTAGATGGTGGATTATTGTGGAAGAGTGTCAAAGAGACACTGGTGACTTCCTCAACTATGTATGCAAAGTTTGTGGCATATTACGGCACTGCAAAGTAGGCAGTTTGGCTCAGGAATTTGATTTATGAGTTGTCTGTGGTTGATTCATTGGTTAGACCCATTCAGTTATATTGCGATAATCATTCTGCTATGTTGTTCAATAGAAACAATAAGAATATCACAAGGTTTAAGCATTTGGAAGTCAAGTATTTGACCATAAAGAAACTCATATAGAAAGGTGACATTGAGGTGGAGCATTTGAGGACTGAGGACATGCTTACTGATCCTTTGACTAAAGGACTTCGTCCACGTGTTTTTAAGATACATGTATATACGATGGGTGTGTTGAAGTCCTTAAACACTATTAATTAGGGATCACTGTGTTTTCTCCTTGTACATTTGTATGTTGTTCATGTATTATGACAGTATGTGTTATTAATAAAGATGATCATCATTTTGCTCTGAGTCATACATGTTGCTATATATTGTCATGATACAGGTGAAAGTCTTAAGATCTATGTTGATCTTCAGCAGCTGTAAAAGGTCATTGGGCATATATATATACAGATTGATCTTGAGCTTAGGTCATTATGATACATACAGCTTCATATGTAAATCTATGGATTTGACAGGACATAAAGGGATATAAGTGTTTAATCTCATAAAGGTCTCCTCTAATGTGGTTTAATATTTAGTGAGAGAACACAATTTTCTTTAATACAATTTAACATAAAATGTAGAGAAATTGAGACCTACAAACGAAAAGATGATACATTTGAGATCATACATGTATCATCCTAATTTGAAGCACTTCATTTTCTAATTCATATTAGTGAGGTATCAGATATACATGATTGTATTTAGAATTGTGTCACACTTGCACATGCATTTGATATTCTCCGGTATCGAAAGTATTACCAGACAGAATGATGGACTTTCATTATCTTTTAATCAAATGATTTTTTAAACTTTGTCGACCTATACATTGATTTGACTTAACTGTTTTTGTACTAGTTTTATAATTGTTACAACTATCGTAATTAATTATTGTCTAAGGGGGAGAATGTTAGAAGATTTCTTAAGGTTGGACAACAATTACTTACAATTTTAATGATTTTAATAAATTCACAGTTAAGCGAATCGAATTTGATCCGGATAAAGATAATAAAGTAGCTAAAAAATGATCTGAGTTAATGGGTTAAAGTTCAACGAAGAAAATGGGCCAAAATCAGTATGAATCAAACTTATACTGGGCTTGTGGTGGAGAAGCCCAATATGATGATATATATATAAGGTTAAGGTCTCTTGCAACTACTTAAGCAAATTATGAACATACGGATTCTTGGACCCGTCAAGAAATTCACGTATTAAAAAAGTTGCAAAAAGACCTTAACAATATTCCAGTGATCAACTTTCGAAAAGGTCATTGAGAAACGTGTCCATTTTAGCTTTGAAAAGCTTGGTTGAAGTTATGAAAAAGAAATCAAGTATGTTTCATGTTTTTAACTATCTATTCACGTTTGATCTTGGGAGGGTAGCGAAGGCTCTGTTATGCCTTACATCTTCTACGCTTTCACAATTAACAAATTGAATATGAATAAAAGGAGTATTACAAAACTAAGTCATGAACTGATGATCTGACAAACTTTCTATCTTAATTTTCAAAACAATCTACAAATTTTGTACCTGTTTCATTTATTTCTTTAGTTAAGTGAGTTATATCTTTTGTAACAATACATTAAAGGTTGGGACCTATTAAAAAAAAACGATTCCTTGCACGCAAAGCTTATAGTTTCGGCTGGTCAGAACTCAGAATAGTTAAAATAGGTTTTCCAATATCATATTTCTCCAAGGTGAACTAGTTAAAAAAACTCGTGCGGAGGTGTAACGTTCTTGGTAATTAAGGTGCACCTATTTTTCCTAAAGTAAAGCAAAGATTGGAGAAAATGGGAGTTGACTGAGTCGAAGATCACAGGCTGACATGAGTGACAGAAGCAGAGCGCCACCGATGTAGAACGAAGAGCCGTGGCTATAGAGAATGACTGCTGACATGCGACGGTGAGAGGAACTAAAAACTTACGCATGGCAATAAACACGTATAAAAAGTGGAAATTTTGAACAGAGCTTGATCGAATGGCGATAAAAATCAGATGGAGAAACATACTGCGACAATAACCACAAAAAAAATGGCGATGGCAACTATCACGACCCAAGGGATGTAGATGGCGGTGGCAGTTGTCTCGGATCAGATCTGCTGTTCAAAGTACTGTCAAAGTGCTGTATCCTGTGCTTGAATAAATCTCAACCATTCATTATAATAAGTTGTATGGATAGAATATTAGAGTCACAGGATTACATATATAGCAATTTGGGAGCAGCAGATCGGCTCCCGTTGTCTCGGGTACACGGCGAAAGGGAGACAGGTCTAGGCTACAAACAGGGGAGACACAATGAGAATAGCTGGCAGACTGACGTCTACTGGATTTTGGCTGACGCTATGAGGATATGAAGGGTACGTGGTCACAGTCCTAAACACTGTGATTATCCGATGGCTGGAGAAGCAGGGCAAAATGATAATGATAGAAGTCACAGAAACGGATTTTGGAAGTAAAGAAAGAATTAGCTGAAGCTGTAATTGGCTAATTGTCCTTTAGCCTTTTGAAAGTTGAAATCTTCATATCTTCTAGATTAAAGTGTATCACTTTGTCAACTCGATTTTAAGGATGGGAAAACTGAAAATTCATCTTGTTTACAAGAACATAAAGACTGTTATTTTCATGTTTTCATTCAAGATAGCAATAGTAAGAGTAACACTCACTTTGTGTGAAAAGGAAAATCAAAATGAAATAATTCTCATCTCTATCTACAAGATTCCAGAGCGAATACACCATTGCTCTAAAGAATCGAAACCTGAATTTTCCAGATTTTAATATCGCAATCCAAACTGCCACTGTAAACTAAACAAGAAGTACTAGAATCAGAGCCATTATTGGTGTCGATGGCTGCAGTTATACACTTAATTGGTTTTCTATGGCCTTCTAAAACTGCTAAACAACAATAGTTCTCCTTCATTCCTCTCCTCCAAATCCTTATGGTGTTATCAGCAGAGCCACTGCAAACCAAATCCGAGACAATAGCCAAGCACAAGATTGCCTTTGAGTGTCCTCTAAGTGCACCGGCCACCACCATGCGCAGACCACCGGCATCGATGGCGACACCAGCTTCTCTTTTCCACACGAGTATTGATCTGTCACAAGCACCAGAATATAGGACGGACCCATCAGTACTAAGAGCTAAAGCATTGACAGCTGACTTGTGAGCCTCCATTGTGGCCATCAAAGAGTGCTTTTTTTCTCCTGATAGCTTCTTCCAAACCTTGATTTTCTTATCTGCGGAGCCTGTATAAACAAGCCCTTCCCTAGATAAGACAATGGCATTAATAGCATCGTCGTGTGCGTTCCCTACTGATTCCAAACATTTGAAGTCCGATGTTCGCCAAACTTTGAACGTTCTGTCCCATGAAGCAGAGAACAGAAGTAAGCCATCCTTCGACATTGTTAGTGCTGACACGGTGTCAACATGATGCACCCAAGTGCACTTCTTGTGTCTTCTAACCTGCACGTAATTCTTCTCTGAAAAGAGCCTTAAGAAACGATCACACGCCGTAGGAAGTGTAGCTATGCATTTGTAGTATCGTTGATCGTTCTTGGTATCAATTTTCCATACACGGATTTTAAAATCTTGGTGCGCACTGAAAAGTTTGTCTCCTGATACAACTATAGACTTCACGGCCCCGTTGCTAATAGCAACAATATCGCCTGTCAGATTCTCAACAACAAAAGGTTCTTGTCTCCAAGCTCTTATCTCGCTATAAGAAGAGCCGCTGTAGAGAAACTTGCCCTCCAGAGCAAGTGAAGAAACATAAGAGGAGTGGACTTTGAGAGTGGCAACACACTCATGGTGAATGGTGAAGTTTTGATCATTCTGATAAGGAAATGGTGCAGTCAGTGAAGGAACAGAAGGTAGACTAAGCTGAGATGAGAAAGATGAGGTTGATGAGTCTGAATAGAGGTGATTGGACCCTGGATGAGAAGATTCTTCGTCTTTTTCGCCATGGTAAGGCGAAGGAGATGGAAGAAGTCCCATTATTCTGCTTCAAGCTCAAAGCCTGAAAGACTCAGAAAAAGGCTAGGAGAAGACCAACAAAAGTGGCTCAATTTGACATCAACGAGATGATTGTAAAAGAAAAAAGATGAGATGTATTACAGGACCAAATCTTGTTCTAGAGGAAGACAAAAAGTAGAGGCTTGGCCAAGGGCAGAGGCTGTTTCGCTTTAGGGTATAACTTGGTCCCATCATAACACTAGAGATAACAGCATTATACTGATGATAACAAAAATTTTAGCATATGGTGTCACTTCTTCCGCAAAGGACATGACTCCTGAAGCACTCCCATCCCATGCTTTTGAAATTGCTAACATCTTTTCACGGCTGTAGAAATTGACGGAGCTTGTGCACTCACTTTTGTGGCATCGACGATATTATTTTGAAGGTGATAAATGCAAGTTTTATTGTGATTTAACTTACTCCAAGAATATTTTTTAATTCTTTAGTTATTTTAAAATATCTTCGGATATTAAAAAGTTTTAAATTTTATCAAACATTTTAAAATTAATTTATTAATTTTTTGGTAATATGGTCATACTATGATGATTATAAGAATATTATTATATAAGCATCAATTAAATTTGTATTCGAATGTGCCTTCTCCCGCGCAATTTGGGCTAATTGTCTCCACCGTTTCAACTTACCCTCCTTCCCCCATTCCACCCTTGCAACTCTCCTCTCCTGGTACAGAACTGCATCCTGTACCAATGTATCAGAACTTACCTACTTCCCCCTTCTCCTATCTACTACAGTTTACCATCTTTGGATTGAGCGCAATGCTCGCACTTTTAAGAGTGAAGTTATGGCGGAGGAACGAGTGTATCTTGAAGTCATCTCCCACGTTAGGGAACTTCTCAGCCAACACATCAAGAGGAGGTAATATTTACAGTGTCTATCTTCTTTACTTTGCAAATTTAATTTTGCTTAGTCCTCTTGCAGGTTATTGCATGCGACGACCTTTGGGCATTGCGATGTTCGCCTTGCCTTCTCAGGTGGTTCAACACTTCACATCTCGACAGTAGCTTTCCTTGGTCCTTCACATTCTTATGAAGGGCTCCTTTCCACTTCCATTGGCTGGCTTATTTGAGCTATTATAATGCTTAGGACTTTTTTGCTCGATTGCCTATGATGAGGTCTTCTTTGAGATTTTGTCCACCTTGGTTATTTGATTGTTCTGTGACCTTAATTTGCTTAGTCTCGCCTTTGTGCCTTTTGCGACACTTGTATTGAACGCTATGTACATATTCAAGTTTATTAATTTATTCTTCTGATTTAACAAAAAAAATAACTTTGACAATATTTTCCTAAATCTTTTATATTTTAATATATTAAATTATTTTAAAAATAATAAAACATTTTTTAATAAATAAACAAAATTAAAAAGGAAGTTTACGCCTTTTATCTTTCTATAAATAAAATCCCGATCGATGCTATCCTGAAATTGACTAGGTGCAAGTTGAGTAATACGTTTAACTTTATGTGCTATACTTTTTGGATTGATCAGGACATACGTATTTGCTCACGTCAACGAGCCTGAAGCTTTGATGATTCACAACTACACGATATCCACCAACATTTAACCAAAATTGGCGTGGATGCTATAGTAAATGGAATACATAAGTTTATATTGGTAAAATAAAACTACGTCTAAAACTAGTTAAATGACGTATTGAATAGTAACTATAATTTAGTAACTTACACATCGTACGTGTAGTATTATGAATATTACAACAACAATAACATCCAATAACGCTAGCTAGGTTTACGTAGTTATACCTAATAGCCAAAAGCTGTCATTTAAAATTAATGTCAACGTTGCTCCACCTTGAATGTTTCCGCGCGTCAGCTGTGCGAGGTGAAAGAAAGTGGAAGCAAGGGACAATTACCACTCCACAGGAAATTTCTGTATTGTGAATGGCATTATCCTATGTTCCGGCTAATTAAGCCTCCTCAGTCAGGCCTTCGACTCTTCTATGTCAGATATTTGGGAATGATAATTTTCATGAAACTTGGTTCTACTTAATTTTGATGGGACTGGAAGCCGTTATTTGGATCTATAATTCTGACAGATCTCGCTGTAGAATACCTGCAAAACAATAGAAGACACGTCGGGGGTTGATTGCCGGCAAGCCTCTCCGACGCTCAAGTTAATCTTTTGATAGAGGTTTTGGTCGCTAAGAACAGAGAAAAACAGGGTTATAATGTCGTACCTGTATCATAGTGAAATAGTACCTTATATATGGAATAGCCACTAAGTTTAGGTCTTCATGTAGGTCTTTACGTATGAATAGGAGGTTATCAACTGCAAATGGGTCGTCGATGCATAGGCCTGAGATCGGGCCTAATATGACCAACCCAACCAAAACTAATCAAGCTTGAAGCTTTCTTGTTGAAGGTAGAATTTGGCTTATCTGATTAAAGATGGGGGCAATTTGAAGTGGTTTTTTTTTGGTTAAAAGGGAAAGAGAAACAAAAGCGACTAGCTCATAAAGCCTAAGCCCCTACGAAGGGTTCTATTGTATAGGGTTCCATGCATGTTTCGGTATAATGCATCCAAAATGTTTCGTGGAAGCTCCTGAAGAGTGTATAGTCCCGTTGTTAAAAAGGCTAAATGAGCCAAATGATCAGCACCGTAATTCCCTTTATTTCTATACCCTTTATATGAATCATATGCTCCTGATAATCATTAAGAACACATGCAATCCTGTTTTTAGGTGATGAACATTCATGCATTTTGTGCATGGCAGTATGGGGTAGACACAGAACTTTGAGCGTCTTGTACACTGTAATACTTGACAGAGTCAGAGCAGACACCAAGTTTCAATTTAGTCCAATCCAACTCAGTGGAAGCATGCCGAACATCCTCGGACATGATGCGAAGTGTATACCATAAATATGTAGTGGGTTACGGATTTTGCAAGCCCGAGAAGCTGTAAAGTTACCTTTTTTGTTGTTTTTTCTTCGTCAATATTCCATACTATTCAGTGTATGCAGTCGTGAGAAGACTTAAAGTATTGTGATAAGCCAGAATTGTCAAAAAGTGGTGATATTTATCCATTATTTCTTCGGTTTTAAAGCCTAAGATAAATTAGAAAAACTGAGTTGCGGCTTGCAACTTGGGAAGGTATACTGTCATTTCTTTTTCTTTGTTCCCATTATCCTGACGCCAAAAGAAGCGACCTAAACACTTTGTCCCATGATGTGACTGCCTATCCTCCATCTTAAAACAATGTCGCCAACAGTATGCTATAATTTCAAACGAGTTTCATGAAACCAGAATCACTCCATGATTTAAATATTGACGATCCAATTACTAATGTATCGGCCGACATCATAGACCATGGAGCAGTTTGGTTCAAATTTGGCTACGCCAACCTTCGATCTAAGTTTACGCCTTCTCTAGACTTTAATTCCATTGCAGATAGAAGTCTAGCGGAATACTCTTGCTATTTACAATTTCCAAAGTTATTATAACATGAATAAAGTAAATAATTAAAAGATTATTTACAAATTATTTATCCAAACATTTTGCCAATATTGTGCAATCAATTATGTTTTGGCTTCATTATATTTTGTTTCACTAACACCTCTCCCCTCCAACTCAAGATGATCAAGAGAATGAGGTCAGCTTGAGCTTTTAATTAGTTCATTGAATCGGTTCGATAAATGAGTTGTGGTGAAGATATCAACCATTTGATCACAAGATGATAAGAGACTAAAGAGATAGTTCTTAACTAAAAATGATAATAAATAAAGTGACAATCGTATTTAATATATGCTATTTGTTCGTAAAATACATTATTTTGAACAATTTGAATGGCACTATATATGATTATTATCATAATAAATAAGAGTAGTTGATGAATTAATGTTCAATTTTTATATCATTTAATAACCAGCGTAATAGCAGAAGTTTAAAAGTAGCTTCCAAAAAGGTTCAATATTCAACTACAATACTAGAATGAGCCATATTAGTTTGTTTCTTACTTCACCATAATATAAGAGAATCACTAAGAAAGAAATAAAATTCAATTGTAAAGCATCAATTGGTAGAATCTCTAGTCTAATTGGTATTCGAATATCCGTAGATCCCTAAAGAATAGGAAGATCATAAGAGTTGGATACCATGAAATAGGGTACATTTGACATGGTATAGACTATGAAGCACTGTAATATAATGAGTGATCTGGGAAACTATTATAAACTAACTTGTAATATGAATTGCATAGATTATATCAAGACAAGTAACTATAAGGAATACTTGTTTATACAAGGTAGAGTCATCTAGAGTTTTGTCATCTTATTAATGTGAGACGAGCATCACTCTCAATAAAGGTGGCTGTAATTTTGTTATCACTTATATCTATGGCAAAAAAGAGATCAGTAATATATTTTATTTGTGAGAGATAGTAGTATGAATCATCATATAAGAACTTTTAAGCCAAAGAAATATATTAGATGTCTTGGATCTTTCATTTGTAACACCACCAATGTCATCATCAGTAATGATCATATCATCTACATAGAGTAATAAAAGCATGTACCCTCTATCTATATATTAAACAAACAAGAAATTATTATAGGGATTTGGAAATAAAGCCAAGTTGGTGAAAAATAAGGCTAAATTTGGCAAACCACATTCAAGAAGCTTGTATACGATCATAAATAGCCTTTTTAAAGTGACAAATAGTATTTGGAGGATAATCATAACTTAGAGATAGGTGTCTATACACTTATTTTAGAAAGGTTACTATTGAGAAAGGTATTTTTGAAATCCATTTGAAATAATTTCCAATTATTAATGGTAGCAACAACTATAAGGAGCAAAGGTCTCCTTATAATTAATGTCATACTCTTAAATGAATCTTTTGACAACAAACCAAACTTTATAATGTTCTTTATTAATGGCAGCAACAACTATGAGGAGCAAAGGTTTCCTTATAGTTAATATCATACTCTTGAATGAATCTTTTAACAACAAGCCAAACTTTATAATGTTATGATGTACCATTTTCCTTTGTGTTGATCTTATAGACCCATTCATAGCCACTAAAGTTTTACTCAGAGGAAGTTAGGCTAAATCTCTAAATATGAGTTTTCTTTAAGGCTTTTAATTATTCTTTCATAACTTAATGCCACAAAAGATTAGCATTAACTTCTTTATAGCTCTTGGGCTCTTAGAGGGAGATGATGGTTGAGTTAATAGGGTTGTATATAAGATGAGGAAGATTTACAACATAAGATTATCATGATAATGGAGTGTATTGGTTTTATAGGTTGTGATGACTAGAAAGATTTAGGAGAAATTGGATCATCTAATAGAGCTAGATCCTCAAGTGGGATAGATGATCTTCATTCTTTAATACCTACAATTGGGAGAGAATCAAATAAAAATTGGTGAGTCAATATTATTAGCAAATAAATTAATAGAGGGATCAGTGAAGAAATAAGTGGAAGGTGAGACTTAGAAGAAAGAAAAGGATGAGAACATTTTATATTCTTATAAGGTCACATATTTAGAGATCTAGGGAAGTATAATGAAATGATCTCATCATCTATATCCCTCGTTTTCAATTTCATAACTTATAAAATAATATAAATGGGCTTAAGCTTCCAAATTGAAATGTTCATATGACCAAAGAAATACAAAACATATATAACCAAAAGCTACGGTAAAAAAGAAGTTCATAGGGAGATTGATTACATATAATAGCATAGGAAACACAATTGATAGTATAAACATCAGTAAGAGCTACTTCTTCTTAAAAATGCTCAGGATAAAAGGAAAAAGTAAGTAAGGCTTTGATTATATTACGACTATAAGTAAGGCCTTAATTATATCAAAAATGTATATATGTTTCCTTTTAGCTCTCCCATTTTATTGGGAGTACTTGGACAAAAGTGATTAAACATTAGACTATATTGGGAAATGAGAGAAAAGAATGAAGTATCCTTATAGTCTAAGGTATTATTAGTTCTAAAGACTTTAATTGTTTTATAAAATTTACTTTTGACCATTTAAGCAATCTAAGCATTTATATCCTGCAAGTCCAATTTTGCACGCATCAAGTAAATCCAACTACATCAATAAAATTCATCAGCAAAGATTAAAAAATATTTTAAATCTCACATTGTAGCAATAAGAAAATGACCTTAAATATCTTAATGTGACTTAGATTGCCATTATTAAAAGAGAAAGCATAATATAGATTGCTATTATTAAAAGAGAAATCATAATATTTGGCTAACTAATAAGATAAATAATCAACATGTTTCTTCTTTAACAAATCCTAGAAAAATACTATAAACTAAAGCATTCAAACATTGAAAAGAAACATGAACAAAATTGGAATGCTAAGTTTCAAATGTGATAATGACCCTATAACTAGATTAACTCGATGATAGATAAAGTGAAGTAAGCTCAAACAATCATCCTTCATTGTGCCATATCCCAAAGATCTACCTCATCTTTCAATCCTACATGAAAACCACAACTTGTAAATGAACATCATGACCAATTTCATATAGTTGATAAACAGAGATTTGATTAAGTAATAACTTTGAAACTAAGAAGGTATTTAGTAATATAAGGTTACATGTAAACACCGTACTAACATGACTAAAAAAATAGTAAAATTATCAATAATGTGTATAGTAGGTGTATGGAAAACTAATTATTTATTTTTTCATAATAAATGTATAAAAATCATATAATTGCAATATATAGAATCAAGATAATAAGATCTAGTACTTGCTATGAAAAGTATGGTTAGGGTTTTATAATTACCATATTGAGAAGAAAGAAGTTTTTATTTAATGGTATCAAGGATAATTTTATCAAAAAGAGTAACAAGTTCAAACTCAAAAGGCTTAGTGGAATCCTCGGTGGCCAAAACAATGAAAGAAGAAGGCTCATGTTGTTTTTAACTAGACTTTTTACTTTGGAACCTTTTTTGATGGCCTAGTTGAGCATTCAGATAACCAATATGTAGTGTTTTCTTCAATGATTACAATTTTCTATTCTTGGAGGATGAAAACATGTAGACCCCGCATTAGCCAAGACAATCACTACAAGAAAATAAGACAATCTGTGACGTTTTATCAATTGTGAAAACTTTTCGTGAAGTTTTTTTAAATGTCACAAAAAGTTTGAATTTTTCGTGACGTTTTATAAAAACTTCATAGATTTTTTTAACACTTTTTACGACACTTTATCAATAAAATGTCACAAAATAGTAACCGCGACATTTTATTAAATAAAACGTCGCTGTTGACATTTGCCTTTTATTTAATTAAAACATGTTAAACGTCGCGCGTTTCTTCTTTCCGCCTTCTTACCACCCAAAATTGGTTTCTCTGGTCTAGGAAAATTGACAATTAAAAAAAATCAAAAGTTAAATGGATTGAAATAACTATCTCAAAGAGGCAAAAAGGCTTGGGAATAATTTAATTTCTATAACTCAAAACGCAGGTGGTTTGGGGCATTTGATCACATTTGTTCCTTGTTTAAAGAAGCTGAAGAAGATAGGGACCATTTGTTCTTTCAATACAGATATTCCAAAACTGTGTGAAATAGAATCTTGCACTTGTTGGCTACTTATTGTTGTTCATATGACTAGAATGTAACTTTCATAACCACATTCTATTCACTATAGAAAGAAAGGAACAAAAGAATTTACAACGGGGAAGAAGAAAACAAACACCAATTAGCTGAGGAAATTATTAACTAGATCCGAGCATTAATGATTGCAAAATTAACCCAGCACAACTTTTCTCCAAAAATCAAGAGTAGATGGAACTTGTAGCTTACTGATTATGTCTTAGCCACTTATATCTTACTAAAAGCATTATTTTGGTGATTACATGGTAATGTTTGGATAGCTTTGCTATAATTAATGAAATTTTGATCCAATTTCCAAAAACAAAATATACAATAAGGCTATAGTTTTTATAAAATAAACTAGCAAAGAAGATATGTCAATTTCAAAATATTTTTATTAATTAAAATATTTGAATGAAATTTCAAAATTAGATACAAGTGGGAAGATCAATAAAGCCCATTTTAGAAGATTTCTCATTCATGGTTTAAAGGAGTATACACCTTTCATTACATTTATTTAAGAATGGAAAAATAAACATTTACTAAAAAAAATTCAAAAAATTGCTTCCAAATTATAAGGCTTTGGCTAGATAATATGACCTGATGATTTAACTCTTATCATAATCTCATTCTTTATGGAAGAGGAAAATCAAGTTTGAATGATTCTGAAAAACACGCCACTAGGATTAAGGTTACAAGTAACAATCCACAAGATAACAATTTTATCAAATGTTACAGATACAAAAAATTTGGGCATATTAAAAAAAATTGTCATAAGAAGATTTTTAGAACAAATGAAGTTTGTGAACATGAAGAAGAAAATGATCAACTTAAACGGGAGCAATATTTTCCTAATAAAATATTCTGAAGGGAGAAACAACATTGCTCTTAGATTAGTGACAAACTATGCTTACATTAACTATAGTAATTTCAAAGAGGAATGCCTTATTGATTCTAGTTACTTACATCATGTAACCATCAATGATTCATTTTTTTTAGAGTTGCGATAACATAATAGAGAATGAGTTATTATTACACATCACAACTTATCTTGTAGTAAATGAAGGTGTTATGAACATAGGTGTTAATACCACAACTATGAAACTAGACAATATTTATCATATTCCAAGTTTTAAAAAAAAATTAGTTTAGCTTGTTAAATTACTAATTTTGAAAAATATGTTTCATTTAGTCCAAATAATATAAAGATACTTGAAAATATGAAGAATGTAGTAATTTATGTCATTCTTGCTAGTAAGAAGAAATACTCTTTATTTGTCATGTCACACTACAAAAAAAGTATAGCTTCTGCGACGTTTAACGGGTAAGACGTCGCAGAAAACTCTGAGCTTTCCTGACGTTTAAAACGTCGGGCTCAGACGACGCGGAATCTAGGGAGTAATTGAGACGTTTTAGTATTGAAACGTGGCCAAATAAATTTCACGACGTGTTAATGAAGTAAACGTCGTGGAAGTGTTGGTGAAAAATTAAAACTGAGAGTCGTTTATCATTTGGGTTTCAAAGCTGTCTTCTTCAATAATCTCGCGCGCCTCTCGCCTCCCAAACGTACTCCTCTCTGCTGTACTATGTCGTCTACAGACCACCCATAAATTCTTTTGCTCAGCGTCGCCGCCCCACCAGTCGTCGATCAACAGCTTCATTTCTCTTTCCCTTTTCGTTCAACGTTTGGGTATATTTCTGTGTCTTTCCCTTTTCATCTCACGGTTGGATTCCTATTTCTCCATCTCAAATCTGCACTCACGGTGGGATTCCTAATTCTCCCTCTCAAAATCACACGTCATCTGTGCTCACGGCCGGATTCCTAAGGTACACCCCAATGCCCTTATGTTCTCTTATTCGTATATAATATGCAAACTTTTGAACCTTTGTCTGGTGGGTCAACGTTATTCGAAGCACATTAATGAAATAAACTTGTCTTCCAAGGATTTGCAATTTCTATGTTTATCCATATTTATGCCTCATGTTCCATAGATGGAACACCGAGTTGACCATGAATATTTCTTGATTTTTTGTTTTGATCTTCAAATTTAGTATAAATCTTGTCTTAATTCATTGATTAAACCAAATTTCACTTATTTTATGTGCAGGGTTGAATTGGTTGAACATTGAACGTCGAACATTGAGCATTCAACATTGACAGAGGACAGTCATAGGGTAAGCACTTGGAATTTCTACTGTTATGTCTAAAATTAAATATGGGTAAGCACCTGCAATTTGTATGTTTATGCTCAACAACTTAATGTTCTCATTGCCTTTGCATTTATATATGTGAGTATATGTTCTTCTGTTGTTAAATTATATAACTATTATATAATATGATTATATTACTAATGTAATATGTCACTTAGTTTGAGACTCTATTAGACAATAGATTGACTTAAAAAATATGAACATATTATGCTTCTGTCCCTTCTGATTGAAACCTAGTGGTTGTACCATATATATTCCTTCATATAGTTCTTTATTTAAGAATAGAGTCTTTATATCCATTTGATGTACGTGAAGGTCCATTCCAATTACTAAAGCTACAATCAATCAAACTGATGTAAACCTCACAACAATCAAACTGATAATTCTTCTCATGATCATTCTCTTCGATTATATCTTTTGATCAGTAGACACACTTGACATCTTTCAAAGCTGCCATCATTCATTTAATTAAAATTTAAATAACACATATGTTTTTTATGCTACACATCTTTTCAAAAGATTATCCAAGTCTTATACTCAGTTTAAACTCAAAAGTTCATTCTTCTTTTATTACTGTAACTTATTCATCCTTAGAAGAATACTTGGAGCCTTTTCATATTCCTCTCCTTATTACTTTCTTTTGAAACTACCACAAAGGTTATTCCTTTTAAGTTCAAAATTATATGAGGAGTAATTTTCTCACAATATGGCTACAATAAAAATTTGAGAAACAAATGTCGTAACATTCATATTATTCCCACTTGAATTAGATAGTGGTAAAAAGCTCCCACTAGGTTGAAATTTTCATTGATAAGAAACCAATTCATCATCTTCTAAATTGCTCCCACTTAGATCAATACCATTTAATTCTTACAAGATCATTCTAATTCAGTTTCTCATATAGAAATAAGTTTTGAACTATCTTTTCTTGCTTTGCAAATTAATTCTTTAAGAATGAGATAACTTATGATACAAATTCAAATACTTTTTATTATCTTATTCACCTTTGAACATATATTCTTCAGATTGATAAAAAATATTATAAAGATACTCTTCTTTTTTTTGGAACCTAAATTGTTATTATTATAAAAGGGATTATGAGTATAGGTAACAAGCACATTCTCAAGAAATCAAACATGGTTAATTAGTTCTCTTACATATTGATATCTTAAATTGTTTTAAGATATCATTTCATAGGCACCTTATCAAGTGTATTTTGATCATCAATGACACATCACCCTAATAGGTAATAGGCAAATGTTCATTTTTCTCCCATTATTTTGTTAGTCAGACAATATTCATAAGTACACTATTTTACTTTATATATGTCTTCCAAAGAAAATATGCTTGATCAATCAATTTAATCAATTTTATCCAATATGACCAAGTTTAACATGCCATAAAAGTTGGAACCCCTCTCTGGTGCGACACGTGTTCGACGTCCTACGTGACATTTGGACGCGCGCGTCACAAGAAAGGGATTCCTCACCACGAAAGAAACCTCAAATGAGCTTATGTCACTGCCATCTGAATAACCTTGATAAATTTACCCTAATTATCCTCCAATAAAATTGATCTACTTAGGGGCCATAATTAAATTCCTAAGCTCATACGAAATTCTATGTCTCTTGGTTAAATGAAAACAGAAAATGCCTCAATCGGATCGTTATAGATCATCAAAACAAAATTTTGCATCAAATCGTCACACATCGGCCATAAAGTCCAACTAAAACCCGACACTCTCATTTTACCAAAAAGGGATAGAAAATTTGACTAGTTAACCAATGCTTCGAATCTCATGTAAATCGGAGGTCAAAAGGCAAAGAAACAAAGAAAATAAGAAAAAGGGTGTTATAGGTTTACTTAAAACCAACTTTGCTTATTTAAAATCTTTCATCCCGAAATCCGAATTTCGAAGATTTAGCGTCTATCAAAACCTAATTAGAAACACTATACCGTTCAAAAAGGATGTTAAAAACAAAGTCATCCATAAGTTGCTTTAAAGGTTTATTCCAAACTTAACTTATACTACATCATGCCAAAATTGAAAATTTACATCTTTTGATGCAAAAGAATCAAAATTGACCTATGTTACTACATCGGAAAGATGAAAATTTCTTTACAACTTTCATGAAGGAAACATAAGGCACATCAATCATGAAAAGAAGTAGAAACTTGTTTAAAGTTGTTGTAGCTAATTACCATGTGAATAATGAAAATTACCAAATGAATAGTAAAACTTACCAAATGAATAGTAATCAGAAATTTTCAAATGCCCATAACTTTTTCATCTTAAGTCGGAAATTAACCCATTTTATACCGTTTTAAAGATCTTGATAAGCTCTACAAACCATAAGAAATACCTCTCACTCAAATTTAGACTTTAACATGCTCTAAAAGCCCAAACAAGGTGGCTGCCCATTTTTAAAAAAAAATGGACAGCACCTCCCCTAAATATGTTCTAGCCAAACTCTTCACTTTCAACCCAACTTCATACCTACACAAAAATCACTTCTATCTTCCAATTTCTCACAACATCCAACAACCAAACCAATGCAATTTATCTCAACATCAACTCACAATGGCAACAACACAAACTTAGGTATTCTAAACATTTCAACCTAACTCCTAAACATCCATTCATCTCCAACTTTTAAAGGAAAAGCTCATGCTTGCTTTTACATTTCAAACATACAACCATACACCCATACATGCTTAGGAAACATATACAAATATACAATGGAAACTTCAAAACCTTAATAATTACATGAAAAACATAATTGTTACAAAGCTTTAAAGGGCATTTTGGCCCGAATACAACGAAAGCTCAAAAGAAAGTTTACAAACGACATTCATTAGCCAAAATGCTATCCAAAGCTTTGTTTCAAAAGTAGGACTTCAAAAGCAAAAGCATCGGAGTAATGCCTCATCCCCGATGCGATGACCCGGTTTCTCGCTCAATACCTGTGGAGGGAGGTAGGGGGTGTGAGCACGACGGCTCCGTGGGTAACAGTTTAATATCCAAGCACAAGCTAAAACATTCATCAACAATTTAATTTTCAAGTCAAAGGAATCTCATTTTCGAATAAATGAAACATTTACAGAAATCAACAAATATCATACAACAGCACATAATCACATAACAGACGGTTTGAGTGATC
>JANZXV010000001.1:3543522-3558801 GCA_027576455.1 Erythroxylum roigii | reverse complement strand
GCAAAATGATTTCTTAAAAAGTTTTGAAATCTACCGTTTCTCCAAATAAGGCATGTTTTCTTTTTCCGATCCAACAAGACGACCTTGGGTTACCAACTATAACTATCTCATATACTTGAGAGTAGGATAGCCTAGGTCTTTTTAGAACTTTTTGGGCATAACATATTGTCAGATAGTCTTTTGAGTTCCAAAAAGCTAGCCCACCCATCACTCCAATATTGTAATCTTCAGTTGAGTTGGGTTTTGTATCCTAGCTTTGAGTCAGAATATATAAATTTAATGCTTCATCTCCCAGCTCGAGTGGCTGTGGCTATGGTTGCAATGGTTGCTCCGCTGTAGTGGCTGCTCTGCTACAGTTGGTTCCGCTCTATCTCCCTCTATTATTGGTTTATTAGGTTCTCCAATATGTCTATAGATATCACTTGTGGGACCCTGATGTCTGTGTATCATGCATATGTTGCATCACTACTAGATTAAGTGCCACCATGGTAGACATTTGCCTCATTAGTGGTAGTCAATCAAATAATCCCATCAGTCTAGTCAGTTTGTTTATATAAAGGTCTAAAATAGATTGTGTAAACCTTTCTGCCTTTGCTCTAATGCCTAATGAATTAGATAAGTGCATGTTCCAGGTGAATTGACATCCTCTCGCTTATACTCTACAAGTAGTACATGTCCATGTTCTCAATGAGTCTCCAGCTATCACCCTAATAACTCAACATGTGACTCAAAATACCGTAGATGTATTTAAGCGTAGGATGATGAAATGTAGAAGCCTTGGACTTACTTAGGTCGTAGTTGTTTTCTGTGATGATCGTATGTTAGAAGTGCCCAGGGAGCAATCTATAAGGAAAGTGTCACGACCTGGTACCACATCGGGCCTATAACAACCGCCGCATAACTGGGCTAAGGACACTAACAATATCCTTAATCCGACTATGCAAGGTTAACTAAATATCAATTATTTTCTTTTTTTTGAAAAATTTGGGCTGCACAACGACTATATTTTTAAAATCTCAAAACTGCAAACGGTTTCAAACACACTTCTATATTCACATCCAACCACTACTCCAGGACTCTCTAATCCATTCAAGGCAATCTCAACTCTAGGCAATCTCAACAACAGTATCAAAAGTTTATACATAAAATCTTTTATAAAACACAAGGAAATTAAAAGTTAGCTTATAGAATCATAAAGTGTATCTATATAAACACAGTTCATGAGCCACTAGACAACAAAAGTACAAAATAAGAAACTACCTACGTGTGGTAATACCCCGAAAATGTCAAAAAAAACCCCATGATCCACTCAGGGCTTCAAATTCACTAAATTAGCCTTCATAGTTGGAAAGCAAAGGGGGATGAGTACACTAGGTACTCAATGAGTAGGAAAAACACATATCACAAATAGAATTCGATTCATACCAAGACGGTGTAGATAACCTATGAAGTGAATATACATGACATAAAAAAACACATAGGCCCAGCCTATGACTCAATGTATACTGGTTAGGAACCATAGGCCTAGCCTATTAACTCACCCATCCGGTGAACATAGGTCTCAGTTCCAGTACACAAAAGCGTAAGAACATCATATATATCAATCAAATATCGATAGGAAAACCAATATCAGGATAAGCCAAAACAATCATGTGTGATACCACTAGTTGGCCAAACTAATGTCCACAGCCACCGATTATCGGTTTTTGCTCGACTTTCATCCGTGGTGAGTTCGGACGATAGTCAACAAGAGCGTCATGACCCTAGGTGATGACCTTGTCGGTGTCCAAACCCTAAGAGTGGAATCACCCGCGAGTCCTGTAGAAAAGTGTCGATACGATGACTCAACGTTTATGTACCAGCGACAAAGGTACAGGGGTCGCTTAATCATAATCAGTTGTGCCCAGCACAAGATTGGCCAATCGTTTTCCTCACCAATCAAAAAAATCATATACAAAAATTAACTGTAAAAATCAAATAAAGCATCGTGATTTTATTTATCGGTCTAACTAATAAAATGAAACCGTACCATGCCTCTAAGCCAAAAGAGAACAAATATTTGCAGAATTCGTGACTTGGTTATGCTTATGTAAATTCCAAAACATCATTTCATGCAATAAAAGTTATCTTTTGCAACCCAAGCGCAAAGTTATTCAAAAATGTAGTTTCATAAAATAATGCATTATTCTTTGCACTTTAAACTCATATTTGTTAAAAACAATAACATTTCTCAAAATATGTAATAAAAATATCAGTTCCAAAAACCATGTTGAAACATTATTTCATACAATAAAAGTTATCTTGTATATTCCGAATACATAGTTGTTCAAAACAATAAGCATTCATTTGAAATTCAAATCTACCATATATTGCCTAGGTTCAAAATTCACATACCAGTCATCATACTTGTCTTAGGATGATCTAATCCTATTTGAGAAATACGGTTTCCCCAACTCACCTCAAAATAAGATATACTCACTCTTAACTTCACCAATCCTCGGTAAGACTTCCCTAATTCACGGCTCCTGAGCCTTTACACATAAAAAGACATACAATGAAATTACTACTTAAAAATAAATTTCATATTTATAAACCATCACATTAGCTTTTGTTTTTGCATTTTCTAAGGCATTTAATGCCTTTAATCCAAACTTACTCATTTCATAACATAATTAGGCACATATTTATCTAAGCACATTAGGTTATTACTCATCAATCTAAGCAACAATTCATGTTCACTCTAAGTAAACATGAAAGCATTTTCCAATGCATACCATTATAAAGCCTTAAATCCTAAGCCAAGTTCACTTAGGCATTTTAACAAACACCTTATGTGCATGACTTTCAAGTCACATTTTCAAGACTTTATCATAATAATTCTTGCTCCTATCATGTCATATAATAAATACTCCCATTCAATAACACATTCCACCGATCCTTTCAAACCAACTCCTTTCATTTAAACTACATTTATCAATTACACAACTCATTACCATAATCCACCTCTTCTCCCTCATTTGACCTAAACTTAAACAACACACATCTTCTTCATTCTTCATCATCAATTCACATCATATATGTATAATTAACACCATAGGATTCATTTAGAACATCAATTCCAAAAGTTATTCAAAAATTCACAAGCTTTTACCTAAAGGGGACAATTTCGATTTTCACTTAAAGAACCCTCTCCATGACATATTTCATTCATCTAAACCATGTTTCATACATAATCAAGCATGGAGAACATCATATCTTAACACCAAACTCAAAATCATAATGTAGAGAGAGATGAGACAAAATTTACCTAAACCTTCCTTTGATGATATCTTCAAATCCTTTGAGATTTTCTTAAATCTAATGATAGATTTGAGTTCCTTGACCCAAATTAGCTTGGAACACCTTGATTGAGGTTGAAGAATCAAAAACTTGCTGGAAAATAGGTGATGGTAGAAAGTTGCTTCTTTCTCTCCTCTCTTCACCTTTCCTCTCCCTTCTTTTAATTAAAACAAAGTGTTTTAAGCCTTTACTAATGGGATGCACGACCTTACATGGAGAAGGGTCTAGAATATTGACCCTTCTTTGACCAAAATATGGTCAAATTACCTTTTTTGCCCTTAGGTTATATGAAATTACCATTTTATCCTCCAATTTTTTCTAAATATGCAATTAAGTCCATAATTTGGGAATCACCAAAACTTTTATTTTCATATGGTTTTCATCCCTATTTCTCTACTTTACTCCAAAATAAAAATAATCTCATTTGTAATCCTACAGATCCAGATATAATCAAAACACTGAAGTATGTTCATTAAATTAATCCTATTTACATTGTTCCAACAGATTCCTACACTTTTATTTGATCAATCTTTTTCAAATCAATATCAATTACTACCAATATTTATGGAGAGATAGAAAAATATGTTAAGAATCTATTGGTTCAAGAGTCACTTCATTTGGAGGTCGGATGGTAAAGTTATGGCTAAAGGAATCAAACATGATTATGTCCTCAATTGTATTGAACCTATTTTGGTAAAATTGGCATAACTTTTAATATAGATATTGGATTCTTAGACTTTTCGAAAGAGAACTTCTATATCTATAACTTTCATAAAGAACTCAAAGCAAGATTTTGCCTCTAAAATGGTCAAAATCATAATTTACTGTAGCTATTCTGCATATGTCCGTTAAAATGATATACATGTCCGTTTAACGGATATTGACAGGCTTAGGGTGCTTTCTAGACCTAAGAAGGTCCGATTAACGGACCTAATATCTGTTTAATGGACATAGACTAGTCTGGGGGCCTTTTTCGACCTGATAAGGTTCGTTTAACGGACTTAATGTCCGTCTAACGGACATATACGACACAAAACTCCCTCCAAAGCCTCTCCAATGGTACCTACATCCATTCTAACATTATATTCACCCATAATCTTCTCAAATTTACCTCTTCTAGTGCAATACCACTTCATATCAATTCAAACACCAACTTTGTTTCATTAAATCTTCTAATCTTTACTCAAATGATTCATCACATTCAACTACATCTCATCATTCAAAATTTCTATCCTTTTTCCATAACATATCTTATTCTTAAGTATCCAACACTTCATATTCAAAATTCATCATTTCAAGTTGATGACTACTTCATGTATACCTCAGGTTTAGCTCAACATCATCCATACCCAATTCATATTCCCTATTTGTTCATAAACACCACAAATAAAGCACAAACATATACATTCATCCATAATTTTGCTGCATCAAGTTCTCATTTTCATATCAAATTTTGAGACTCATAAAAGCATAATTTAAATTCGATGTCTTCATAAGAAAGGTAGCCATATGTCTCTAGTTTAATTCAAATTAAGAATAAACTCATTTGGATAAATACGGAATAAGTTATTGCTAAAATACAGAAGCGTATCAGTGGAAATGTTTCTGCTAACATTTTCTAGATTTTCAAACTTTCAACATTTTACATCTAACTCATCTTTATACCTAGATTATCTCTTCCATTTCATTTCCTCATCATTCTCTACCCAATTCAACTCAATAAATCAATCACAAAGAAATCATGATCTATAATTGATCATTAACTAAAAACAGAACATATATATTTACTCATTCATAAGCAATTTTCTACACTCATCCAAACGCCACTTTGAAGATCATCGAACCTCAAAACATCTCTATACCATTACATGAATTATTACTCATCCTATATATCCAAAAACAAGACATGTACATAAATTTTTCATCACCCACGGTACATACATAAACCTTGCATAACCAAGTCATCAAATCTCAATTTACTTATTATTCTAGCTTAATTTAACCATACCCATGTCATTTAAAGCATAACTTACTTGGTTTAGCTCCAAACTCTTCAAAATCTCACTCAACCCCAACTCTCAAGCATTCCACGTTCTTCATCTTCTAAAGGTGGTAGGGTTGGGTTTTTTAATGACAAAATGAAGAAGAAGATGATAGCAAAATGATGGTGGTAAATGGAGGCAAGAACAGGCTCCAACGTTGGTGAAGTGGGAAGTGATAGGAGAAAATGAAAATGGAGAAGAAGAAGAAAGCAATAGGCAATCGTGAGAGATAAAACAAGAAACAAAATGAAAGACACTTAAAAGTGTGTCTTGCAAGAGGTTGCAATGTGAGAGATAAGGAGTGGTGAGTGGTAGTGACACTTGTCACTGCCACTTGCCACCTCTTTATGGTCCCATGTGGATCCTTATTAAAAACTAGTTTATTTGTCTCCAATTTCTACTTCAATTGTCTCCCAATTTTGAATGACACTTGTCAACAATTCCTAAAGTCATTTATCAAAGTTTCCATTTCCATTTGACAGTAAATTCTACTACCATTTATCATTTGTCTTGCCACTTGGCATTTTTTCCTAGTCCAAAAATTACCCCAAATTTTCAAAAATTTTCTTAAAATTCTCCAAAAATTCCAAATCAACAATTATACTCTCCAAATCAATTTTCAATACAAACAAACCACAATTCTCAATAATAATCGCATTTATAAATAATTATACCCGGAATGTTAATGAATGCATGTACAGTCATTTTAATATGCAACATTTCACTATTCACTTGTATACATATGCCACATTATGCATGAGCATGAAAAGAACGCATTTCTAAGCTCTCATTGATCACTCATATTTACTATTCTAGCCTTCCTGCAGGTAATGAGATGTTACAATAAGGTTGTGTGTCAGGCAGTGTTCTTTATTGTAACTTCAACTCTTCCATCTAGAGAAGGATATAAACGAGAACACACTTGTATGTGAGGTTGTATCTAATATTCACACATCTAGAGAGAAACACAGGTTGCGATATAGTTGAAAATGAGGCTATCTTTAGCCAAGGTGAGTATTAATCCTCCAAATCTTCTCCAACCATAGCTTGAACTAAATTAACTAATTGTTGCTCTTACTTTGGATCTAATAAGCCTCCCAACATACCTCTTAAAGTGCTCTTTAAAACTTGATTGAAATATATGTCTTAATCAGCCCATTTAAAGTCTATTTAACTTTTTTTTACTTCGATCTCTTGTAATCGTTCAATTTGGCATATGTAATGGATCATTTGCTTGGCTAGTTATGCTTGCTTCAAAAGATGGAAAAATTCATCTAGCTTATAAATTAAGGAAATCCATCTATAAAATGACCAAGTTTCTAGTTTGTGGAATCTAACATTTGATGGGGGTATTAACCTCATTCAAGTTTATGGGAAATAAAATTAACAATAAGCTTATATTACACAAAGGGAGTAAAGAGTGAAGTCATATTTCTACTTCTCTATGTAGATGGTATCTTACTTAAATCAAATAACTTAAAACATTTCTCATGATGTTAATTAACTAATTCTAAGTATTTTACTATAAAAGACCTTCGTAAAGCATCTTTTATTCTAAGTATTTAGATTAATCAGGATAGATCTTGAAACTTTCTAGTTTTCTCTCAAAAGGCGTACATAGAGCATGTGTACGCCTAAGGATCCAAATGAAGAAGTTAAGAGAAAGGCTATAAAGGGTATTCCATAGGCAAGTGCAATAGGGAGCTTGATATAAGTACAAATATGCAGTAAGTTTGATATTACATTCGTGGTTATACTTTTAAGTAGATATCTATTCCAACTAAGTTTGGACAATTAAAATGTAGCTAAGTGAGTTTTGTGATATTTAAAAGTGATTAAAAGATTATATGTTAATGTATAAAAAGTTAGAGAACCTTAATATCGTATATTAAACATATTCAAATTTTCTTATGCACCCAGATGACAAGAAGTCCACATCCTGGTTATATTTTTTTAATAGTTGTCGTTATATCTTAGAAAAGTTTCAACTATATATTTGTGACCTTTTTAACTATACATGTTGAGCTTATTTCATATTAAGGAGCTATATCACGATTTGTATAGTTGAAAAATCTCATTGGAGTGTTGCATATGGTTGATTCAGCTACTAAACTCATAAGTTTGTACTATGATACCAAATTAGTAGTGTAATTTAGAAATAACAATAAGAATATCATAGGGTCTAAGAATTTAGAAGTCAAGTATTTAACTATTAAAGAACTTGTATGAGCATGCTAAGGCCAAGTATATGTTTTTTACTTCACTAACTTAGGGATTGCACCATAATATTTATAATGGACATGTTAATATATACAATAGGTATGTTAGAGTCCTTTAACACTATTGGTCAAAGTGAAATTTATTTTTGCTCCAATTGCAATTTTCATTTAATGTAATTCAATTATGTTGGTTTGTTATATGATGATCATTAGTACATACTCAATCATAAAGATTATAATTTCTTTTTATAATGAATTTGATTACATGTCACAAAGATTAAAATTTTTAATATTTGTGTCAATCTTGAGCAATGAAATCAAAACAGGCTTTGTTTTACTAAACTAAATGATAAGTACCGAGTTACCTTTGAACCAAATTATTTTTCAAAAAATGCATCCTAAATGTTTTCATAATACAATTTGTTTAGTTTTTAAACCAATTGTAAATAATATTGTTTAAAGAGGAGAATATTGGAAAATTTTCTTAACTGAACCAATATTATTTGTCAATTTTAAACTTAAAAGTTTTCTTAAAGTTAATAAAAGGACTTAATACATAATAAACTACAAAGGGTCTGATAATTGGCCTATTTAAAATTGACTAAACTCATGAAATCCAAATTAGATTATGAAACCTATGTGTGTGAATCACTTAGATTCATATGAATTATAGAGATCTGTGTGACTTATGATGGAAAATCAGTAGAAATTTTATATAAGGAGATTAGATATCTTGCTCTTGTATAATCCAAGTATAATTAAGGATTTCTTTATCCATTAAAATTCTATAACTTAAAAAATTAATAAAAGTTCTAATATGTGATTCTATAGCTCATAAATCAGAAATTATCGAAAAAGTAAGATTTTATAACCTTTTATTATTATTTCTATTGAATTACACAATTTGATGATAAAAATCTTGAACAAGATTTAAGATTAGCTAATGATTCCCATAAAACAAATTTTTATAGGTAATTTTACTTCAGATTTAAATAATTTAATTTTTTTCCAAACGACACCCCATAAACTTAAATTCTATAAATACCTAAATTTTGAGATTTTAATTATTATTTTTATTTCTGTCTTAGAAAGATCTCAACTATAAAAAGACACCTTTAAATCATCCATACTCAAATTAATCTCCGTTCGAACCAAATAACCTTTTGCGAGATTTTAATTATTATTATTAAGCTTTAGGCTTTAAGCTTAAATGGACGTCTTGGATTATGTTCTATACTTGGCTGGGAAGGGCGGGGAGACGGAAGTTAAAATTAGAAGGGTCCCACATTTACCGAATATGGTTGGTAACACTATCACTTCGGAATCGGGACTTGGCAACGCGATCTACTAGTCAAACAACCTATATTTTATCTTAAACACACAGATGTCAGTGTCGTGATGTCCTTGCCTTCGTCGGTTTTCTGAAAGGTCTTGTCGTCTACATATTCTATTACAAGTTGCATCCAAAAAAGAAATTATGGACTTTTGTAATTGACAAACATAGAATCAGATATCAGCGGCAATACCAGGGGTAAACTTCAAAGCAGGAAACTTTGTTACGAAAATTTTCAGGGAAAGATTGGATCCTTTGTGGTTCAGAGATGGAGACGTCAGTGCCTGAGGTGGTTCTTGGCTCTAGTGGCACAAAAATGCCATTGCTGGGCATGGGCACTGCGACGAGCCCTTTAGTGGGATCTGAATCAACTAAAACAGCGATCCTGGAAGCAATGGAACTTGGTTACAGACACTTTGATACAGCCACACTTTATCTTACAGAGGAGCCACTTGGTGAAGCCATCGCAGAGGCATTTTGTCGTGGCATAATTACTTCAAGGGAAGAGCTCTTCATCACCACCAAGCTATGGTGCAGCGATGCTCACGGTGACCTGGTTCTTCCTGCTCTGCAAAAAAGTCTACGGTATGGTTATGTAAACACCATTTCCTTCTATAAATATGTAATATCACTGGTTTGTTTTCCTTTTGCTCTCATCGGAAAGCCTAAGACTCTGGTTTTCTTCTTGGGGGTCGTTATCACGCAGGAATCTGCAGCTAGAGTATATTGATCTGTATTTGATTCATTGGCCTGTTAGCACCAGACCAGGAACTTACGAGTTCCCAATTAAGAAAGAGGACTTTGTACCTATGGACTTCAAAGCCGTATGGACAGCTATGGAGGAGTGCCAAAAACTTGGTCTCACAAAGGCTATTGGTGTCAGCAATTTCTCCTGCAAGAAGTTGAAAGATATCCTTGAATTTGCAACCATTCCTCCAGCTGTTAATCAAGTAAGTTTTTCCAGTTTTCTTGCGACAACCCGTTTTTGCTTTTAATTTGAATTTGAAGTCACAATACCAAAGACGGTGTGTATCTTGAAAGGTAGAGATTAATCCACTGTGGCGACAGAAGCAGATAAGAGAATTCTGTAAGGCCAATGGAATTGTTGTTACAGCTTATGCTCCTTTGGGAGCCAGAGGAACTATCTGGGGTAGTAACAGAGTGATGGAAAATGAAGTGCTTAATGAACTTGCAAATGCCAAAGGCAAGACTGTTGCTCAGGTTGCTCCTGAAAACTGGCATCTTAAAACATGATTTGGTTTTCGTCTATGTAATGTTCCATACTGATTTTCTGGTCCAAATACAGATTTGCCTCAGGTGGGCATATGAGCAGGAGGTGTGTGTGGTGGTGAAGAGTTTTAACGAGGAGAGGATGAAGCAGAACCTCGACATATTCAACTGGTCACTGACAGAGGAAGAACACAATAAGATCAATGAAATTCCTCAGAGTAGAGGCTGCTGTGGAGAAGATTATATCTCAGAAGTCGGGCCTTACAAGACAATCGAGGAGCTATGGGACGGAGAGATGTGAAAATTTGCAACAACAAACTTGAAATTTGTAATGTACAAAGCGCCAGAATAAGATTTAGCTCTCCTATTTCCATTCTTGTTTAACAAGTATTCCTTTTTCTCATTTGAACATGCGACCATTAGTGTTCATTAATCATATTCCAGGATAAATGAAAAAACGATAGGCCATCAGTCAGATTCGGTCTTTATGCTCGTCCTCTTATCTTTAGGACTACCCAAATTCCAAAAGTGTGTACCTCGGTATATCCTATTAGCAGAAGGTTGTGTTATCATTCCATGCGAATATACGAAGTTACAAGAGCTCAAAGCTTGTAAACTTGGTTTTTTATATAAGATTTGTGAGGCATAAGTAACGGTTAACAACTTGGTGTTGTGTTATAGAACAGGCCAACCAGCTTTAAAGATAGTGACGCCCGTAACTTCAATACAACAGGTTGAGAGGCTTGAAAAGAATTTACTTATTTGTTGATGGAAAGTAGAGATCGCAAGCAGGTTACGAACGCTTTTCCCACTTTTCTTCTCCTAGATACAAATGGTCGGTTTATTGCAGAAAGGGCTTCAACGCCTCAAGCTGTAAAAGTGCAGCCAAAGTGGCATCAATGTGATCAAATGTAGAAAGGGTTCCTCCACCTTAAACAACGTGTCTTCAAATAAACACGTCAAGAAGCAATATAAGCCACCTCAGACGTATAAATTTGTAAAACTTTTGTCTTGCCTTTAATTTACTGTAGTATATAAATATATAATCACACATGGAATGAGTTTCCCCACATGAAGTGGAGAATACGTTGACCACATTGGCTAATTGTTCTGGATTTGATTTCTTGGCAAGTTGAAAAGTGAAAGGCTACAAATTGAAGGGTTGATACAATGATATCAACAACATTTGGAGATATAATTAGGTTCTCAACATCTATTGGGCCTATCGTAACTGGGAGGTAAGGATGGGCAGTTCTCATTCATGTTGGCATATGGCTCGATGCTGTTATATCCGGGCAATTCCATATGATACTCTCCCAGAATCTGGCAGAATGGAAGCCGATCACCATTGTTGCACCAATCAGGCAGGCGTGTTTGGTTACTCTCAAAAATTTTAAGCATGTATGCATCACGTATCTGCAAAGATCATCAACCATTTTATCTATAACCAGAGAATAAAGGAAATAAAAATATAAGCTGAAGATGAGTTCAACCAATGCTTACAACTTACAGTAAATTCAGTAACTTGAACAGAGTTGGCAATGGGCTCAAAGACTCCTGCCTGTTTGTACATTGCAAGAATAAATGAAACGCATGTTGTTGACTTCCCATCACTATATTCCCATTCATCCTTCTCCGGAATTGTAAGGAGTTCATCAAAAGTCATTCCACGCCTTTCAGTTTCAGCTATAATTTCATACAAATCCAAATCCTGTAAAGATGTTAGTGTGTACTAAATTTAGCTATTAATTAAATAAAAATAAATAAGAACAAGAATGTGTATTGATTTGTCTGCTTCTTCCCCTTCAAGTTCCAAAAATGACTTCATCATTTGATTAGCAATTAATTAAATACGAATTACTTTCTCCTTGAACTCATAGTTTGCTTATTAAAATTGAGGAAATTTGAATGAACGGATATGAGATATCATATACCTCAGTTTCAAGTCGCTTGTTAAGAGCCTCATTCCACATATTTGCAGCATAAGCTGGCTGCACACGTGTCCACATAGACATGACAGAAATGACCTGAAATCAGAATTTAATTAACACTGAACTTGCAATAAGAGAATGGATAGCACTCAGATTGGCTTTTGCATACATAAAAATGTGTATCAGTGAATATACATGCACACACTTATATGCTGAAATAATTTCAGAACATAAGCAGGAGATTGCCTCGGCAAACATTTTGACCATCATACAAATATAAGGTGCTGTCTGAAGTTTCCAGCATATCACTAGTTTTGAAGTGAAGAGCATATGTGTACCCAGAAATTCTTTAAAATGATAAATTGCAGAAAGCAAGAACATACCAAGTGAGCATCAAGAGGGGGCGGATAGTTGTCACCTAAAGTGTCAATCCAACTAAATATCATGTTATGATAACCATAAGGCTTGCCTTGCATGCTTCGAGCGTACTCCCAAGCTGCAGAATTGTTAAATTTTGACCGCACATCAGGATGTAAGGGAAGCAATGCTATTTGTGGATTTGATCCATCCTTTAGTGCCAATTCCCACCATTCCTCCCACCGGATCACCACTATAATCTCTTCACCCTGCAAAATTCAAGAGGAAATAGAGTGAGAACCAAGAATAAGGGGAAATCCCCGTCTCAAAATTTTGGAGTTTAAATACTTGCATATAAATATTAGCAACATGTAGAAAACAACTACCCTAGATATCTGACAAGCTAAATTTGCGCAGCAAGACAAAAATCTGAAAAGAAGATAATATTGAAGCAAACAGTAATGACAGCCCCACAACAAGAAATGGGAGAGTGAGATGTGGACCTGTTACATTGTCTAATCAAGAAATAAGTACTGCTATAAGGGCAAAAGTGTCATTAATCAAAAAATTAATCAAAAAAGAAATCAAGTTTTCCAAATGGGTTAGCTACTTCCTTGATTCAAAATGCTGACTAGATTTCTCAGAAATAGGAACATCAATCCTCCTAAACATACAAAAATATGGGAGAGAAACAAACAAAGGCAAACAAGAATCATTTGTCCAGAGAACACAGAGAAGGGGCACTAACCAGGTACAATTGGTAACTGAGACATACAAAATGACCAAACATGAAGCAGTCATAGGTACATGTTATGGTTGAGTAATCTAAAATGTAAGTAAAAATATGATACAAACCTTTTCATTCTCGTGTCCTGATTCACCAACCCAAAGATTTCCCATTTCATCCTTCAAGCAAACTGCTGTGTGTCCAGCAAATGCACCAGTTACCCATTTCTCCAATGTCTCAAATCCACCCCATCTGCCACGAATCTTTGACACAGCCAGAAAATCGCCGGAATGAACATCTTCTGGCTTGATAGTTGTACGCCAAGGCTGAGGACGTTTCTCAAACGTAGCACCCATATGCTTACTTAAAAAGGCTAAGTTAGCACTCTGGCCCCATGCAGAGTTAGAGAACAGAGGTAACACATCTATCAAAGAAAGCATGGTCCCCAGCATCCCTGATGGCATGAGAAACACAGAGACACCATGCTGCTTCACCTGCGCCATGATCAAAAAGGAAAATCGCACAATGCATTTGAGTACTCAAATTGTAAAATTCAAACAAAAAAAGAAAAAGTTATAGCCTACATATTCCATCTCTGCAGCCTCTTCCCACGAATCAAATATCAGCGTATGCTCCCGAGAAGCAAAATAGTAATCCCAAGTGACCCTGTATGGTGTTGCAAAAACATAAAGATCCATACAGGTCCAACTATGTGCAGCAGATGTCTGAGAGAAAAGGTACATTATCATTAGCACTTCAACTACCTAAATTATCAATCAATACATCCCTCAATTCTAACGCAGTAAGCTACACATAATAAAACAAAAATAATTATATCAACACTAAGATGACAGAAATTTAAACACAACGAATTTATGTCTACTTTTTAACCAACTTCTATTAGCAAATACGCACTTCATAACAGTAAATAATATCCTACAACAGTCAAATAAGGACAAAATCAAACTAATTAAGCGGCAAGGTATAATACTTTAGCATTAGTTATTAAAATCATAGATAACTAAACTCAAATTAAGGTCAAAAAATCAAACCTTTAAATAGAGAACACCACCACCCAAAGCAGACTCGCTCCGATCACCTTCGGTGAAATCAAGTCGAGCCTCGTTCTCGTAAAAGCAAGCTCCTTTCCACTGAATAGTCCCATTATAAGGAGTCACCGACCCGACGTAGAATGGCAACAAGTCAACGGCGCTGTGGAAGTTGTTCAACACCGGCCACGAAAGCTGACGTGGCAACATCGGAAGCACGTCATTAACCCGAAAAGGCACCTTCAGAGAGTGACCGGAATTGGAAACAAATCCTAACCCTAGGAACAGCAAAACTAATACCGACGCCGACGGTGTCGGTGTTCGTGTAGTTCTCGACATCGATCGGGTCGGGTCGGAGTATTCTCAACTTAGGGAATTTGACGGCGATTGAGGAGTCCGCGTAGCTTCATTCGGGTTACCAGATCGGGGTTGGTTTGAGAGACCGAAACTGCTTTTTCTTTCGCAAGATTATCCAACAGACTGTGTTGTCCATTAAAATTGTTTGTCATATTTATTAAATAAGAGAAAACGTGGCAGAATCATAAAGGGGCACGTTGTGAGAATGTTCTTCACTAAGATTCGCTTAATAGGCTCGTAGCCAACCTTTTCGTCAACAGTTACCAAATAAAGCTCCAAAAAATCACACTTGCGATTAATTCAAGAGAGGATCATTCTAATTAAATAAATAACCTATCGTTACCTAAATAAATCAACAATGGGGCTCCAGCTAGGGACGGCAATAGGCCTGATGTAAAAAACGATATCATTTTATTTTTATATATAAAGGTTGAGCTTCGGACTGGACAAGTTAGGTATTTTGAGCAGCCTAAGGCCTTATCAATCCAAACTTGATCCGTTGATGTTAGGTCAGACTCGGTCAAATTTATTATCTGGGACTTCAGCTAGGGACGGCAATAGGCCGGATGTAAAAAACGATATCATTTTATTTTTATATATAAAGGTTGAGCTTCGGGTTGGACAAGTTAGGTATTTTGAGCAGCCTAAGGCCTTATCAATCCAAACTTGATCCGTTGATGTTAGGTCAGACTCGG
>JANZXV010000001.1:3515128-3537367 GCA_027576455.1 Erythroxylum roigii | reverse complement strand
AAAGGTTTGTGGGTATATTTTTCTTGTGAGGTTTTGTACTAATATTTTCATATTAGTGGAAGTATTAGAAGTCCGTGGACGTAGGCAAGATTAAGGCCGAACCATGTTAAATTCTTGTGTCTTGTTTTCTTTTGTTCGCGAATCTTTTGCAGTATTTCCAACAGCTTTGTCTGTCTGTGCAAGGCATAACCATTCATCGATTATAAGTGCCATGAATACAATTAAGAACAACACAACCATAAAGATACCAACTTTGGTTCCATCTTTACTTGATTGTTGCTTGTCCCATAAAACAACACAAGCAGCAAACACACCCACTTGGCAGCTAAGAGAGATTATCTCAACCAACTGAACAAGGAAACATAGTCGAAATGAGATGATGCATAGTAAAATGGTTGTTGGAGTCTTAGTAGACCAGTTATGTACAATTCCCATGGCAGATCGCTTTATTGTATCAAGCAATGTATAATATATTTTCAAACTTCCAAACATTTTCATAATCAAAGGTGCTTCTGCATCTTCTGCCTCATCACCACAGGCAACGATACAATCCCGTTGCTTCGATGAATTACCGTCAGAAATCTGTGTGACCATGTATTTTGGCGACCTCTTAGACCTTCAAACAAAGGACCTAACATGGTTAGATAAACAGATTCTGGTTGGTCCTTCCATATCCACTGTCCTCTTTTACCAGGACCTAAACTTACCCGAATATTCACTTGATACCAATGAAATATCTGTTCTTCTTGATGGACCTCCTTGTACTGAAGTAGCCTTCCTAGAGTGATTCCAACGTAGAGGAACAAAAGCAAGGATAACAGTTCAAATCCCACAATACTGAGAAGCATAATGCCTACTAAAACTCCTGAGACCATTCGTCCTTGAACAATAAGATTGAAATATTCAAAGTGCGCACCAAAACTCAAGATGAAGTGAGAAAATAATATGACAAAGACTGCAATTATGCAGAACATGGTACTGCCATTGAACAGTTCACGTAATGATATCAACTTTATGGATTTCAAGAAGGAAAAGGAATAGGCAATGTACCTCTAACCAAAGCAGCAGAAGCCTCACAAGGATAAGATAATGCAAGTGTCATGAGAAATATCTCAAATCTTGGGAATACAAGAGCTCCATAACTTGTCTCCTCAAACTTCCACCAGTTAGAGCTAACCAGAAACTACTTCTATAGAGCTCCCTCTAACTGAAAGGAGATGAAAACGAAAGGTTAGACCAACATGCAAATTCATCATTTTAATGTTTTGATTCTCATCATATCTTTCTGGCAGTTTTAAAAATAAATCCAAGGAATAGAAAGAAACATGGGGGAAGCTCACCCATTTGAATGTTGTGACTCCATGATAAATCCAGCTTCCGGTCTAATACTTTGACTCCGAAGACAAATAAAGTACCCAATCATATGATTATCCACCATATTTATTTGATGTCAAAAAATAGTCTGGAAGTGTTGTTAACATTTTGACATATTCTGGTATTGAAGAAATGTAAAGATGTAAGAAGACTCCTTCACCTATCTTAAACATCCCAAAAATTGTCTTTCATAAGATAAAAATTTCTTCCCTCCTTTTTGTAATATTTTACTTGTATTATTTCTTGAAAATAACTAAATATTTAGTAGTGTCTAAAGAAGTGGGTATAATTAGCAGAACCTTGTTAATTATGGTATTCTTTATTTATCTATTTAATAGTTATTATTGGGTATAATTGTAGTGAATTATTGTGCTATTAAATTACATGTTTAGGAAAATTCTGTCTAAGAGATTGGATTTTAAGTGGGATAGTTTGTGATCCCTCCAGTCTTTCTTGAGAATTTACTTGATGTGATTTTTCAGTACAATCGTTCACACTCTATTCATCTATGCAATAGTACTCAAGGTGAATTTGTTATTATTGCTAGAGATTAACTCGAGTTGCACAGCAATTCGTATCAGAGCCAAGGATTTTTTTTAGTATGCTCTATGATTGCAGCGTAATCTGACCTTCCATATTAGAAAATATTTTTTCTTGGGCTATTGGCATTCCACATTGACAGCTATTTAATAGAAATTATAGCAAAGATGACAGAAATCAAAGATACGACTACACCAACCACATCAACAGCTTCTTCCTCGTCTATTCTAGCAAGGACTGCTATGACAAATGTAAGATTTGTAGTGGAGATTTTTGATAGTATGGTTCATTTCAGCTGTAGCAAACTGAGGTTCAGGACGCTCTTTTTCAGCAAGGTCCTGACATTACTATTGAAAAAAAAGCATCAGAATTTAACGAAGTTCAACCAATTATACCTACTTTCTTGGACATTATTAAATTGATATTTTACTATTTTTAGGAAATAATACAAGTGAAATACTAAAAAAGGAGAGAATGAATTTTTGTCTTATAAAAGACAATTTTTGGGATGTTTAAGATAGGTGAAGGAGTCTTCTTTTTATAACTTAAGAAGACTCCTCCATCTTTATATTTCTTCAATATAGGAATATGTCATAACGTTAACAATTCTCCACCTTGACATATTTCGCATCTTCAAATCTCTCACAAAACGTATCTTTAATAGTGTCTTCAAATGTGTTTTAAAGCGCCAATCTTCAATTTTTAGCAATATTGGTCATTTGGGTTGAAGAAGGTCCAAAGGGTTCAGTTGTTCGCTGATTCAAGTGGTACGTATGTTGGGTGAAGAACGTCATCAACATTTCCGAGAATCCTATGCAACATGATAGGGCCAAACATGTGGAAGTAGACAGACACTTCATAAAGAAGAAGATTGAAGATGGGGTGGTTGAGCTTCCATTTGTTAGATCAGAAGATCAGTTGGTGGATATTCTCACGAAAGCAGTAATAGGACGGGTATTCAGCTCTGTGTTGTGCAAGTTGGGTATTGGTGATCCCACTACTCAACTTGAGGGGGAGTGTTAGAAGCTTCCACAGTCAAACCAAATCACTGCAAATCAGGAGAGAATATTTCCACAATTAAATGTAATTATTGTATGATTATTACTATAGTTAGAGGAGATGTAATACTATAAGAGTAGTGACTGTAAACAGTGATTTAATCAATAAAAAATGGAAATGATTTCCAGCCTTTTTCAGACTATTACCGTCGTAAGATCTGATCCTAAAAGGAGTCTTTTTGTATGATTTCTATCTCAAAAGAAAAACTACTCTTTGCTCTTAAGCTCTTTTTCTAGCAAAATTTGGAAACCAGCAATGGTTTGCAACCTTTTGGTGTTTTATCTGAGATGAAATTCCTAAATGAAATCATAATCATAAAACTTTTGCAATGATCAGCAGTACACTCATAATAGGTTCTTTGGACATGCCTAATCATGAAGGGATAGTTGAAGTTTAATGTTTCATACACTTGTAAGATCTTTAAGCATTTGAGAAGATGCCATTAGGAATGGTGGTCAATTATATAAAACTTGTGGAGTGTAAATGCCCTTCCTTGATATAGGATTCATGATCTATCAATACAAGTATTATAGTCAATTTATCATTTCTTATAAGTGTAAAATGTATCTTATTTTTTCTACATAGAAGTGCATGCTACATTATTGTCACATCTGAGCTGACATGGAAGTCGTGGTGCAAATCAGATCTCAATCATTAACTTTCTTACCCACAAAATCTCTGTTAGTCCTTTTGCAACTCCTTAGAATTCTGCTTCAACACTAGATCGTGCTACCACCTTCTGTTTCTTGCTTCTCCAAGTCACCAAGTTTCCACCAACCAAGGTAAAATATCCTAAAGTTGATCTTGTGTCAACAGGATTGCCCACCCAGTCTGCATCAGTGTAAGCTTCAATATCCAAATGATCATTCTTCTTGAACAGAATCCCTCTCCCTAGTGTTCCCTTCAAGTACCATATTATTCTCATCACCGCCTCCATATGGTCTTCCTGTGGTTGGTGCATGAATTGACTCACAACTCCAACGGCATAAGCTATGTTGGGCCTAGTGTGACAGGTAGATTAGCTTTCCAACTAGCCTCTAATATCGTTCTATGTCTGCTAACTGTTAACCTTTGACTATCTGAAGTCCATGGTTCACTATCATCGGAGTCTCAGAAGGCTTACAATCCATCATCCCAGTTTCAGCAAGTAGGTCCAGAATATACTTCCTTTGAGATATAAAGATCCCTTTGTTTGATCTCAGGACCTCAATACCAAGAACGTACTTAAGCCCACCCAAATCTTTCATTTCAAACTCTGTCAATAGATTCTTCTAGAGGCATGCAATTTCTTCAGTATCACTTCCTGTTATTATCATGTCATCCACATATATTATCAAACATGTTATCAGTTCTCCTCGTCTTTTGAGAAAGAGAGTGTGATCGGAATTGCTCTGTCTATATCCATACCGCTTTATTGCCACTGTAAATCTCCCAGACCATGCTCGTGGAGATTGTTTAAGCCCATATAGTGCTTTCTTGAGCCGACATACTTCATTCCTCCGAAACTCATCAGAGAAACCAGGAGGAGCTTCCATATATACTTCCTCCTTAAGGTCTCTATGAAGGAAGACATTCTTTACGTCAAATTGATGAAGCAGCCAATCCTCATTTTCTGCCACAGAGAACAGGACCCTGATTGTATCTATTTTTGCCACCGGCGAGAACGTTCCAGAGTAATCGATGCCATAGGTCTACATATATCCTTTTGCTACCAAGCGAGCCTTGTACCTTTCTACAGTTCCATCAACTTTATGCTTCATTATGTAGACCCATTCTGCAGCCTACTGGTCATTTCCCTGGTGGAAGTTGACACCTCTCCCAAGTTCCATTCTTTGCCAGTACATCCATTTCTACCTTCATTGCTTGCCACCATTCTTCCTTTTGTCGTGCCTTATGTACTGTTCTCGGGATTTCTTCTGGAAACAATGTTGTGGAAAACACCTTTGTTGCATCTGAGATACTCCCCCTGACCATATTTCCCACTAGATATCTTGAGGATCGAGGCACATGTTCTGGAGACTACCGTTTAGGAGGTATTCCTCTAGTACTCCTTGGAGGTAGGACATATCCTCCGGTTTCTTCGCCAATTAATTCAGGGACCACACTGTCATGATTAGCAGCAACATCATCTAAAGTGGAAGCGAATGGAGTTTGTGATTCACTTACCTCTTGTTGGAGATTCACTGAGGGAGCATCACTGGTTGAAGTATCTAGTTCGGTAGTCTGTTCCATGTTTTCCAAGGCAGGCTCAGTGGTTCCACTTGTGTGCTCTGTTGGGACAACATCTGACAGAATCGTGCTTTGTAACCAACGTAGTGGATCACTACTAATCTCCCCCTGACCATTAGGTTGGTGACTATAGTAATATTTAGAATCGAGAAAGTCACAGTCCAAAGTGACATGGATGCGACGGGTGACTAGGTTGTAATAGCGATACCCCTTTTGATGAATAGCATATCCCACAAAGACAGAGCATCCAAGACGCGTGGTGGTAAGGCTAAAGTGGAGGGAACTGTAACTTGGGTGGCTAGAGCTTGTAAGGGTGTTTTGTGGTTAAGGATTTGGGTGGGTAATCGATTGAGTAGGTGGGCTGAAGTGGCCACTGCTTCTGGCCAAAAGGATTTAGGAACATTTGATTCAAGCATCACAGCTTGGGTCATGTCAAGAAGGATGCGGTTCTTGCGTTCCACAACCCCATTTTGTTAAGGTGTATTTAGGCAGGTAGTTTGGTGGATCAGGCCATGTTACTGAAAGAAAATTTTCATGGATTGGTTAACATATTCTCCCCTATTGTCTGAGCGTAAAAGCTAGATTTTTTTATTGAACTGGGTTTGAATCATGTTAAAAAAATCAACAATTTATCAGGCAGAAAGGTACTCGATGATTTTTTGCCAAAATGCAAGTTTCACAAGTCATATGGGTACTATTACTTTTAAATAATGCAGGAAATAAGAATCGAAGGTAACTAAAGGATGGGTGACCTAGACGTCGGTGCCATAGCTAGATCTGCCTATCAGTCGTCCTGTGAGCCAATATGACAGTACCCTAGTGAGCCACCTCATCAACATAGTACAGGCCACCGCTTTTAGTACCACACCCAATTATCTGCCGAGTATGAATGTCCTGCAAAAGGCAAAATTTTGGATACATTAGAACCACACAATTTAGTTCTTTGGTGACATGACTCAAAGATAATAGCTTGCACGATAATGACGGAACATAGAGGCAGTTGGACAATTTTAATGTCGGAGATATTGCAATATATCCGACCCCTTTGACTTCTGATAACCCCTCGTTGGCAGTTTGAATATAGGCTTTATTAGATACTGTTAAAACAATAATATCTGAAGGGTCATGGGTCATAGTGTCTGTAGCACCGCAGTCAAAAATTCACTTGGTGGTTTTTTTCCGGTTTGCGTTCATTGTAAAGGCCTTAGATATTTCCGGCCCAGTTTGGTTTAAAGTGTGGGTTGTTGGGATACTCGCTTGTAATTTTTCAAAGCTGCAGGGGTTAGATTGCTCATCACTTAAATCACCTATACTCAAATCATAATCACCGAAACACCCTGGTTTAAAAAACCTAGGGTTAAAACATGAAGGTTTGGGAAATTCTCCCAAACCCTTTACCTCTTTGTTCCGCCTTATTAGGGTTCGTCTTCGTTCCATTCACAATTGCTGCAAAACCTTTCTGACCTCCACCTCCTCGTTCAATCTCTGCTTTATAGCTACCACCATTATTGTTGGAGGCCTCCAGGATGCCCACAGCGGCGGCAACTTTGTTGCTGGAGGTGCGATTTCTAGTGGGATGTTTGTGGTTGTCCTCCCACCACTCCGGGTAACCCACGATTTTGAAGCAATTCTCTTTAGTGTGTTTGTGCATACCACAATGGGTGCAAAAAAGCTTTGATTTACCCGTGGTGATGATCTCCACTGTTTTCCAGTGGATTCTGAACGGGCACGCCCCTTTGTCATTTGGTTTGTTGGTTCTGATTTGGGCTTTTCCCTTGGTGTTCTTGTGATTAACCCTGCACCAATCCCTAATGATGAAGAATCCCCGTCACCACTGGTTGCCGGCTTTATGATTTGAAGCCTGGCGGCCTCTCTCCTCACGATGGCGTAGGCGGATTCCACTGAAGGGAGAGGATTTTCCTTCAAAATGTCTCTGCGAATGGCATCAAACTTCTCATCAATCCCAGCAAGAAATTGAAAGAGCCTTTGTTCTTCTATGATTCTGTTGTAGATTGTAATGCCCGCAGCGCAACCCATTGGGTTTGGTTGCCTGCGATCAATGCTACGCCATAAGCCTTGCATAGTGTTCCAGAACTGCTCCAATGTATTGCCTCCTTGTTGTTGTTTATTAGCCTGCATATGCAGATTAAATATCTGCAAAGCGTCTACTCCACTGCCATATGTAATCTCCAACCCGTCCCACAATCCCTTCGTTGAAGGATATTCTGCCACATTGTTTACCAAGTTTGGTTATATATTCTGAATGATCCAGGAGAAGACATTCAGGTCGGATTGCTCCGATCTCAAGAATCCTAGATCATTTCTAGGTGGTGCAGGTGGTTCTCCAGTGATGTGTTGCGTTCTGCCTCTCCCCCCAATGGCAACTCTCATCAGACGTGCCCATAATGGGAAGTTGTCTCCGTCCAGTTTAAGCCCAATTGTCAGGTTGTTAGAATTGGATTGGCTTGGTTGATTACTGAGACTGTTTCTTAGCAAGTTTGCAATCTGGATTGTTATGTCACCAGGAACTGTTTGGTTTGCAGGACCTGTTTGATTGTTTTGGTTGGTTTGATTACTGGAAGAGCCCACTGACATTGTTTCTGCTTTGCAGGTTTCGAAGGAAAGGGTTTGGAGAGAAAACAGTGTGTGGCTTCAAACTGGTAAGGATATGGTAGATGACGAGCAATTGAACAATAGGTCCAAGACCATAACTTGTCTCTGATACCATCTTACGATGGTAACAGTCTGAAAAGAACCGAAATCATTTCCATTTTTTATTGATTAAATCACTATTTACAGTCACTACTCTTATAGTATTACATCTCCTCTAATATGGTAATAATCGTACAATAATTACATTTAATTGTAGAAATATTCTCTCCTGATTTAACTCCTGATTTGCAGTGATTTAGTTTGACTGTGGAATCTTCTAACATCAGATATCAACAATGACATTGGTCTTGAAAATGCCACCAAAGTCTGAAGACTTGCATATGACACCGTGAGAAGCCCAGCAGCAAAAGACGTTGCCAGAAAACCAGTAGCAAATGCAGCAATTATAGAAGATATAATGGGTATAGAATCTGAAATTTAGAACAATACTGATCAATAAATCACTACTTGAACAGAAAATTTTCACGGGGAAACTTCTTCAAAACCTAGACTTATTACAGAAGTAGAACAAGCAAATAGAAGAAAAGATCCTTACAATGCTTGACTTGTAGGACATTAAATGCCAGATTTATGTTTCCAGAAATATCCTCTGTTACATTTAGAGGAACATTCATAGATATGGCCTCATGATCTGCTTGTATCCCTGCAATGTACTTCTGCTTATCTCACGAAATCTGGACTCCATCAAAAACAGCAGTTGAATTAGACTACTGTCTAGGCATTTCTTTTCACGATTTGTTGCATCTTCTCTGCTGGAATTTTCCAAGTATGGAGCTTGTAAAGTAATTGATCACCACATGTTTTGTTGGGTTTGGGTTCCCTCCTATATGGTAAAACCCATAAATTTGTTAGAGTACATTTTCCTTTTTAACCCATTAGGGTTAATTTTTGTATTGTCATTAAAAAAAATTCCAGCAGCTATCAAGAGTGAGAGAAGAGAGAGATTTTGTTCTTCCTTCAACCTTCACAAAAGGAGAGATTTTTCACCAGACCCGTTTTACATTTCCAGCAACTGGGAAGTCGTTCACCGTTGGATTGGTCTCATTTTTGGTTTACATCTTGAAGACATATTGCTCTTCATTCTGCACGGTGGCGATCTGGTTTGGAGGTCTGGAGGTTGAGTTTTTGGTTCCAAGATTGGACTGGTCTCAAGGTGTTTCCAGAACTAACGAGCTTCACCATATTCTGATTTGGTCTGTCATTCTTTGTCCGATCGGGCTAAATTTTGGTGAACATGTTCCTTACTCATTGTTCTTTATTTTGAACGGTGAAGATTAGATTTGGACGGTTGGAACTTTTCCATAATGTGTTAGAACAGAAGCCTTTGTTATGATTACTCTCTTAGTGTAGTTCTCTACTTTGATTTGTGGCTATATGAGATTGAGCCTTTGATTTCTGGATTATTGTGTCTGTTGATCTCTGTAAGACAGTATTTGTGATAGTGGATTTCATTTGCTTGGACCAAGAGAGGTCCAGTGGTTTTTTTATCTTTCACACCGAAGGAGTTTTTACCATGTTAAATAATTATTGTGTTTTGTGATTGGTTTTTTAATTTGTGCATTATTGGGGCAGCTTGTGATCATTTGGTTTGCTGCCAATTTTTGCTCATTATTACTCCTAATAGATTCACTCAAGTGGGGGAACATTTATTGATTGATCGTTGCGTGTGTTATACCCACTTCCTTCCCAACACAGTGGTATCAGAGCCTAGTTAATTTGTTAATTGGTTCTATTTTTACTTGTTTGAATGATGGAGGTAAATATGAGTAAAATGATTTGTTTGGATGGCATAAACTATCACACTTGGAAAGGAAAGATGAAAGATCTTCTATTTTTAAAGAAGTTGCATTTGCCTGTATTTGCTACTAATAAGCCTGAGTCTAAGTCTGATGAAGAATGGGAGTTTGAGCATCAACAAGTATGTGGCTTTATTAGACAATGGGTTGAGGATAATGTATTGAATCATATTGTCAATGATACACATGCCAAGACTTTGTGGGAGAAACTTGAATCTTTGTATGCTTCTAAAACTGGCAACAACAAGTTATTCTTGCTTAAACAAGCCATACGCTTGCAGTACAAAGAAGGGAGCTCAATTCTTGACCATGTAAATGAATTTCAGGGTATCTTTGATCAGTTGTCCGGCATGGGTGTGAAATTTGATGAGGACATTGTGGGACCTTGTTTTTTGAATACACTCCTTGATTCTTGGGAGAACTTTAAAGTATCTTTGACAAATTCTGCTCCTGATGGTATTGTAACCATGCAGTATGTGAAGAGTGGTGTTCTGAATGAAGAAGTGAGAAGAAGAACTCAGGGGACTTCCACATCACAGTCAGATATTTTGGTTACTAAAAGTAGGGGAAGAAGTAAAAGCAAAAGTCAAGATCATAGTAATAGAGACAAGAGTAGGAGTAAATCAAAGTCGAGGTATAAGGACCTCATTTAAAGAATTTCATGCTTATGCTGAGAGAGAAACAGGCAAGAAGCAGAAATGTGTTCGCACTGATAATGAAGGAGAATACTGTGGGTCTTTTGATTTATATTGTAGAGAGCATGGTATTAGACACCAAAAGACACCTCCTAAGACTCCACAACTGAATGGCTTGGCAGAAAGAATGAATAGAACTTTGATGGAAAGAGTTAGAAGTGTACTTTCAAATGCCAAACTACTTAATTCTTTTTGGGGTGAGGCATTGTATGCAGTTACACATGTTATCAATCTAACTCTTACTATTGCTTTGCAGAATGATGTTCCTGATAGATTCTGGTATGGTAGAAAGCCTTCCTATGACCACTTGCGGGTATTTGGTTGCAAATGTTTTGTTTATATTCCTAAAGATGAAAGATCCAAGCTAGATTCCAAAACAAAACAGTGTATCTTCATTGGCTATGGTCAAGATGAGTTTGGCTACCGGTGTTATGACCCTGTTGAGAAGAAGCTTGTCAGAAGTCGTGATGTAGTCTTTGCAGAAGATCAAACTATTGAAGCTATTAGCAAAGTGGAAAACCGAAAGCCTCAAATTCAAGGTTTGGTTGATTTAGATCTAGTTCCTTCAGCTCCTACACCTGATATAGTTGATGTTGAAAATTAGGTTGATATTCAGGATAATACTCAAGATACAGATGAGGTTGATATTCTTGTTAATGATGTAGTTGATGATCAATATGAGGTACTTGGTGAGGAACAAGAATTTCCACTCAGGAGGTCTACTAGAGATCGTTTTCCATCTACTAGGTATTCATCTAGTGAGTATGTGTTGTTGACAGATGCAGAAGAGCTTGAATGCTACCAAGAAGCTATTAAGAGTGAGGAAAAGGTGAAATGGGTTGCAGCTATGAAAGATGAAATGCAATCCTTATATGATAATGAGACCTTTAAACTAGCCAAGCTTCCCAAAGATAGAAAAGCCTTGAAGAATAGGTGGATCTACAGGGTGACGCAAGAAGAGAATTCATCATCTCCACAGTATAAAGCCAGATTAGTTGTTAAGGGTTTTAATCAAAAAAAGGGGATTGATTTTGAGGAGATTTTCTCACCAGTGGTCAAGATGTCTTCAATTCGAGTCATTTTAGGTTTGACTGCTACTCTTGATTTAGAGATTGAGCAGATGGATGTACAAACTACTTTTCTCCATGGAGACTTAGAAGAGGAGATTTATATGGAGCAGCCTGAAGGTTTTGTGGTGAAGGGAAAAGAAAGTTATGTTTGCAAATTAAAGAAGAGCTTGTATGGTTTGAAACAACCACCAAGACAATGGTATAAGAAGTTTGAGTCTTTTATGGTCCAGCAAGGCTACAAGAAGACTACTTCTAATCATTGTGTTTTTGCACAAAAATTTTCTGATAGTGATTTCATCATTTTGTTGTTATATGTTGATGACATACTTATTGTAAGTCCCAACTCTTCCAGAATTGCGAATTTGAAGAAAGAGTTGAGCAAGTCCTTTGCTATGAAGGATTTGGGGCCAGCAAAGCAGATTCTTGGCATAAGAGTCATTCGTGAAAGAAAGTGTAAGAAGTTATGGCTTTCACAGGAGAAATACATTAAGAAGGTACTACATCGGTTCAATATGGCCATGGCTAAGGTTGTAAGTACACCTCTTCCTTTATCTCTTAGATTAAGTTTAAAGCAATCTCCTTCCAGTGAGCAAGATAAAGAATACATACAAAAGGTTCCCTATGCATTACAGTAGGAAGTTTTGATGTATGTCATGGTTTGTACTAAACCAGATATAGCTCATGCAATTGGTACTGTTAGTAGATTTCTTTCTGATCCAGGAAAGAAGCATTAGAATGCAGTAAAGTGGATTTTAAGATATCTCCATGGCACTTCAAGTTTGAAGCTGTGTTATGGGACTCAGAAGCCTATGCTTTGTCGTTACACAGATTCTGATATAGTTGGAGATGTTGATTCAAGAAAATCTACTTCTGGCTATTTGATTACCTTTACAGGGAGAGTTGTGGCGTGGCAATTTAGGGTGCAAAAATGTATTGCTTTGTCTACTACAGAGGCTGAATTCATTGCAGCCACTAAAGCATGTAAGGAGTTGTTGTAAATGAAGAAGCTTATGAATGAGCTCGGGTTTACACAGAAGAGGTATGTTCTATTTTGTGATAGTCAGAGTGTTATTCATCTGGGTAAGAATCCAACTTTCCATGGTAGATCCAAACATATTGATGTGAGGTATCATTGGATCCGTGATGTTTTGGATTCTAAGTCTATTGAGCTTGAAAAGATTCATACTGATCATAATGGTGCTGATATGTGCACAAAAGCTTTACCAAGAATGAAGTTTGATGTTTGTCGATTAAGTGTCAGTTTGGCAACCTCCTCCACATAGTCGGGAAGGGGGAGAATTGTTGGGTTTGGGTTCCCTCCTATGTGGTAAAACCCATAAATTTGTTAAAGCCCATTTTCTTTTTAACCCATTAGGGTTAATTTTTGTATTTTGATTTTAAAAAAATTCAGCAGCTGCAAAAGAGTGAGAGAAGAGAGAGATTTTGTTCTTCCTTCATCCTTCACAAAAGGAGATATTTTTCCACCCGACCTGTTTTACATTTCCGGCAACTGGGAAGTCGTTCACCGTTGGATCGGTCTCATTTTTGGTTTAAAATTTCTAGAAATATTGTTCTCCATTCTGAACGGAGAATATTTGGTTTCAAGGTCTGGAGGTTAAGTTTTTGGATCCAAAGGTTGACTGGTCTCAAGGTGTTTTCAGAACTAACGAGCTTCACCATATTCTAATTTTGGTCTAATATTCTTTGTCTGATCGGGCTGAATTTTGGTGAGCATGTTCCTTACTCATTGTTCTTTGTTTTGAACGGTGAAGATTGGATTTGGACGGCTGGAAATTTCCTAGAATTTGTTAGAACAGAAGCTTTTTTTGTGATTGCTCTCTTAGTGTAGTTCTCTACTTTGAGTTGTGGCTATATGAGATTGAGCCTTTGATTTCTGGATTATTGTGGCTGTTGATCTCTGTAAGACAGTATTTGTGATAGTGGATTTCATTTTCTTAGACCGAGAGAGGTCCCGCGGTTTTTATCCTTCACACCGAAGTAGGTTTTGCCACGTTAAATAATTATTGTGTTTTGTGATTGGTTTTTGATTTTTGCATTATTGGGGCAGCTTGTGATCATTTGGTTTGCTGCCAATTTTTTCTCATTATTACTCCTAATATATTCATTCAAGTGGGGAAAGATTTATTGATTGATAGTTGCATGTGTTATACCCGCTTCCTTCCTAACAAGGCCAAAGTTTTTGAAAAAGCATTGATAAGTACTAAACAATCATCAGCAACACTAAAATGGGCGAATCGTAATTGTAGTGGATCCAAATCAAGCAGAGATGATCTACTCTTGATTTGAAGATTAGCTAATTCATCTTATTATCAAAATGAAAGGTAAGAAAGTTAGCTTCTCCATCACATTTGTATATGATTTTAACCTCCCTTTCTAATGTAACTCTCTTTAGAGTAAATTAAAGCACCTAGGGGACTCCATACAAGATCTATGGCTTATTGTGGGTGATTTTAATAGCTTAATACATCCTACAGAAGCTGATGCTAATATCAACATAGGGAATTACAATAAGGATTTTAGAATTGCATTAGCCATATTCAAGGACTGGCATGAGTAGGAAGGGCATGTTTTACAACTAGAATAACAAGAAAAATAGAGAATGGTTCATCAAGAAAAAAAAGTTAGATCGAGTCTTAGTAAATGATAAATGGCTTAACTACTTGCCTTCAAGTACAACTTGTTTTATTAGCTCTCTCTTTTTGGACAATACTCCTATCATCATTTAGAATTTATTCAATTCACATATCAACTTAAAGAGCCTTCAATTGAGCCATAATATCTCTTATTTGCATAATGTGCTAATGTACATCTCTATATCGAAGAGCTTTTGAGATAAGAATAAAATAATCAAATTGTTATTAAACGCTTTGCTTGAAGACACGAATTGCTTATATTATGACCTTTAACAAAGCATAGACATTATCATGCTAATTAACTGGATTTTAAATATTAGTTGACATATTGGTCCTTATAAACATTACATACGATGATTATATTACTCCCACTTTTTATAAAGATCAACCTTATCTAAAAGGTTAGTTTCAATATAGGAGGTGGTTCATGCTTTCTAATAGCATAATTGATGTCCATCCACTGTAAATGAAGAATAATATTATCATTCTAAACCTTATAGTCATCACTTTCTAACTTAGAAAAACATATTTCATATCGGAAAAAATTATAGGTTGAATGAATTCAAAATAATTATAAACATGCTTATACATAAAATTCAGGCTAATAAATGTACTAATGCTTTACCAGTGTAAAACATGTGAAAAAATGGATCAACAACAAGAATTTTCTGTGACTTAAATTCCTAACTCAAGATATTTGTATGCTTTTTTATGAAACTATTTAATTACGTTCAATTTATTAATCCTTGTAGGTAAACTAAGAAATATAATTACATGATATTTCAAATCAATTAACCATACAAATGCAATGAAATTCCTGTGGGGTGACCTTATTGCATTAGATATGAGTAATTATAAACTAATGCCTTTTAATATATGTGATCTTGAAGTCCTCAATGTATAAGATTAATTAAATATGTTGTGGCTAATCTTTAAATAAAGAAAATGTAAATCTCTAGGCATTAAACTTCATAAATCAACTGATTTGAACTCATATAATAGTTATATACAACAAACATTATGATATGTACACATAAAAGCATTAATTATAATTCAAGAAGAAATTTAAAACATACTTTTAACATCAATATGCAAATCATTAATAATAGGCTAAGCATTTAAATCAAAATCCTTATATTTAGTTTTTAGATCCCTAAAGAAGACTAAACATCAAATCATACTAGTGCAAAGGTGGGAATGATGCTCTGACACTAGATGTTAAATAAATTAATCACTAAGCCTAATAAAATTGGAAACAAATTTAATTCAAATATAATACATGTAGAAAACATAATATATATATATTAGATTTAGTGCAGAACTGAAAATTAAAGGAGATTGACCTCTAACCATTAATATAGTTACCAAAATGAAATAAGAGCTTTATATTTTATATAGAAACCATAAAAATATGATTTTGAATGTTGTGAAATTAAGTCTAGTGATTGGATTCTTCTAAATACTTAGCAATATAATTTGAAGGTGTGTTATCCTTATAAGTGCTAGGTTTTAGGGTACCCAAACCTATGAAAATTTTAGTTATAATAACATTCTTCCATCAACAATACCCTTTTTAAAATGCAGTAATTAAGAACATTTATTTGGTAGTTTTGTTCATTATAATAGTTTACCATATTTAAAGCAATAATATACCCAAACCAACGGTCCAAATCTTTTACCAATTCATAAATGAATTTATTATACTCATGATCGGGTTGAACGAAGCCAATAATTCCAAAAGCTTGTCCCTTTTCTCTTTTTTATCATTTATGTCTATCCTTAAATTTAAGCTCCCTCAATCACCTTTAATTTACTCTTCAGGAAATAGTGACTAGATGAGAAAATGAAAAAGGAGAAAGATGAAAGAAAAGAATGGAAATCTTATAATAGTACCTACCCTAAGTCCAATAGCACCAAGACCAATGACAACAACATTTGATCATTTCTTGACAAACTTCTTTCTACCTAGCCCTTAATGAATAAAATTTAATTGAAGAGGAAAATTTTGCCTTAGGAGCTTACTATATAGCAACTGAGAACAATATGTTCTTATTCAGACAAAAATCAAGGGTTTTATGGTTAAAAGAAGGTGAAAAAAAACTCGAACTTTTTTCTCAAATCATTACTCTCTAAAAAATTAAAAAATCTTAACTATAATAGATAAAAATAGATCCTTGTTAGGATCAAAAGAAGAGATTAGGACTAAAGCATTGTCCTATTTTTCCTATACATTGGGGGGAAAATTAGATGCTTCTAATTTAATCCCTTTATTGAAATCTTTAATTGCTAATCTTATTTCCATGTAGGATATTCATCAGTCCTTTTGTAACCTTAGCAATTAGAGGTGCTTTCTTTTCCATGAATCCACACAAAGCCCTTGGCCTAAATGGCTTAAATGTCTATTTCTTTAAACAAACATGTAACTATACCAAAGAATTAATAAATGAAGTTGTTTTGGAATTTTTTAACTTAGGAAGATTATTGAAAGAAATTAACAAACTTTTATTTCCCTAGTCTTAAAGTCATCTTCCCAAAGCTATATGAGAGATTATAGTTTTATATCTTGTTGTATCATCTTTTACCAACTTACTTTTAAAATGTTGGCTAATAGGTTGAAGAGCATTTTGCCAAAAGTGGTCAATCTCTCTTAGGGTGCCTTCATTAAAGGGAGAATGAAAGGGCTTCTCAGGAGCTTCTCAAGAGCTATACATAAAGTCCTCAAGAAAAATTTCTATCAAGATAGACTTTAACAAAGCTTTTAAGTCACTAGACTAAGATTTCTTTCTTGATTTCCAAACCAACTTTATACAATAAACTTCATAAGGAATATTGATCAACGGAAGTCCTACCAACCTAACTCATGGTGATTAGGGCTTGATGAAGGGGGATCCCATATCCCCCGACCTCTTTACTCTTGAAATGAAGATCCTTATCAGGCTCATTAAAAATGGCATAAATTAGAATAATAAATTTAATTTTCATTCCAAGTGCAAGTTTATGAGAATTTCTACTTTATCATTTGTTAATGATCTATTCTTGTACTATAAATCTGATCTACATATGGTGAAAACTTTGATATCAACTCTCAAAACCTTTAAGCACTTATTGGTTTTAGAAATTAATAAACAGAAGAGCCATCTCTTCCTCTCTTCAAATGCAAGCTCTCTCACTAATTGCATGGAATGCATTATAGGAATTAAAGCCTCTAAGCCTCCAATTTGTCTCCACTAAAAGACCATCTTACAATGAATTCAACCCTTTAATTGAGAAAATAAAAAGAAGAATTTCAAACAGGTGTAATTGCAAGCTTTTAATTGTTAGTAGAGTACAACTGGTGAATTTAGTACTAAACTCCCTATATGTGTACTAGACTTCCCACATCTGGTCCTCAAGAAGCATCACCAAAACAATTGAGTAACTATAGAAAATGGTCATTTGTTTAGGTAACATTTCAAGGAATGCATTAGTTAAAATAAGCTGGAAAGACTTGTGTTTGCCAAAAACTAAGGGGGGCTTAGGTATTCATTTGATCGGGGAGACTAATCAGATGCAGTTTATAAAGAGAATATAGAGAATCCACGATGACAAATGCTCCTTATAGGTAAAACAAATTCATGTATTTTATATAAAAAGGTGGTAGCTTCTAGAGCTTGAAGCCTAAAACAAATTCCTTATGGACTATATAACATATATACTCAAAATAAGGAATGAAGCTAGGAAAGGAATAATGCACAAGTTGGGACATGGTGCAACAAATTCCCTTTGGTATTATACATGAACCTTTTCAAGGCTTTTACATGATGTTCCCTATCTTTAGCATATGAAAAATCGATAGAACCATCGTAAAGAAGAACTTGGATTTAATCAAATCTAGGGAAAGATTAGTTCTAAACCTTAGGTTTCATCTCATTCCTAACCAAGCTAATGTTATTTTATGAAAACTAGACCCTTCTGGTACCTTTACCAATAAGTCTTACTAGAGTAGTATTAGAATGTTGGGGCTAAAAGTTCTATGGTATCAACTAGTTTAGATCCCTCAAGCATTCCTAAGAGCATCCATGATAACATGGCTGGCCCTTAAAATGAAACTAAGCACCTTAGACAAGGTGGGAAAATATAAGAGTCTTGGAACTTTGTGCCCTATGCAAGAATGAAAATGAAACCTTGGCACATTTATTCTTTCAATGCAATACAACTTACCAAATCTGTAAGGCAGTTATTGATATGTCTAAGAAAAAATTCCTCGCAGAGGTTGGTCTAGTATTATTCAATTGTGCAACATAAACTAGAGGAGAAAAGACAATAAGTGGACGAATTTCAAGATAGCATTTTGAAATACAACATATGGGCTTTCGATGAAGAGAAATACAAGGCTTTTCAAATGTTTTGAGATGTAAGAACATGATCTAAAAATATCAATTCTTTAGGCCATAAGGAAACAACTCATAATCCACTTGCCTAGAGGCCAATTAAGCACTCTGATGACAAACAATTAGATGATCTAAAAGCTAGGGACTTAAATGAAATAAGGTAACACAATCTAAGTGGTTACTTTAAATCTTTATACATCAAATTAGAGCCACTGTATTAGTTACTCTTTTATAGAGTGTCGTACTGATGATTAGCTATAACTTACCTTTCATGTTATTTTGTACTCTAAGTTTTGATCTTTAATAATATGTTTAATATCTCAAAAAACTAGTGAATTTTGATAAGAAGTGTAAATATATGTAATTTGGTGAAATTTTCCTTTAAAAGCATAAAAATAAGATACATTAAACTTAAGAGCAATATTAGAACATATGGTTTTTACACATTTTTTCAAACTGTGTTTCAATAAAGTGAAAAAGTCTTGAATGATACTTTTAAGACTCATCTTTGATTTTCAAAAGATATATCCAAGTGAAGCGACTAAATTATCTACAATTATAAGAAAAAATCTATGACTGTAAAAAAAAGACTATATTTGCTAGTATTAATGTGAATAAGATGAAAATTATTAATAGAAGTAGATTTACTAAAAGAAAATGAAACTTTCTTTTCTTTAACAAAGTGACATAACAATTTTACTAGAACAATATATATCAAAATCCAACTTTAAAAGGAGTTTCAAATGTGGAGTGGGAAAATAACCAAATTTAAAATGACAAACATCAGTTGTTGCAATATAATTATAAGAAAAAACACTTTTAAATTTATCATAATTACAAAGAGACTTGTTTTGAATAGAGGAATCGGTAGTAACCAATTAATATAACCCATTTTTCTTACTATCTAATCCAATCATCCTCAAAGATATTAAATCTTGAATCAAATAAAATTTTTTATAGAGAAGGAATTACAAATTAGGAGAATCAGTTAGTTTACTAGATGAATGAGATTGAAAATAAAAATAGGGATTCAAGGCATATCTATTAATAATAAAGATTGCAAAACTTGAACATAACCTTTATATGTGACTCCTATTTGATGTCTATTAGGCAAATTCACCATAATGATGTTAATAGACTCATAAGAAACTAAAAGTTCAAGTGAACTAGTTATATAATCAGTGGCTCTAGTGTTTATAACCAATATCCATAGAGATCGTTTTAATATGAAGACAAAAGGTTCTTAAATTCTTATCACTATAAGTAGCATCTGGTTGAATATGATTCAAAACAATGTTAATATGAGCACCAGTAGTAGTAATATCAATGACTTTTTTAAAAAAACTATTCAGCTTTCTATATTGTTCTTTTAAAGAGGAAAATTAGCAACAACATCAGAAGAACATTCACCTTGGAAAAATTACTTATGAACTAAAATCAACCAAATATGAGGACTTTTAGACCAATTCAACAATTTGATCTTCATGCACAAGATTCACATGCTCATTAGAACGCATAAAGGAACTATCAACATGATCAAAAAATGTGACGCTTCCAAAAATTCTTAAACCACAATTAACTAAGTAGTTCCTAAAAACTACCATTAATCATCAAATTCCTGATTAGTTCCAAAAGAGAGGATTGTTTGTCAAACACAAAAACAAAATTCTATACAAACTGCCCAAATAGTCACATTCAAAAATATATACAATCAAATAACTTTACACAATTAAACTATTGGCCCCACCTAAACACCACTTTGTCTGTCCCCTACACTGGGGTTATCGGCAATATCTCGATCACCTAAAAAATGATGACAAAGGGTGAGCTATATATTCAGTAAGGGTAACCGATCATACCCTTAAAATCAAGTAACTTAATAAATAATTATATGACTTAGTCAACCAATTAAATCACACATTTTGTTAGAACCCATTTTCAGAGCCCAACATTTAGAGTCATAAAACGTGAGCATATTTTCCTGTAGGGTCATTTCAATGAAATCCCATTAATCATCATCTGTTCATCTTAGCCATCATCCCACAAGAGTGGCGTGCCCACACTAGTCAGTCACCATAATCAAGCTCATTTCTCCTATTTCATAGCAGATTTTGGAAATGTTCAAACCAGAATTACAAATTGACTTCTTTAGAAAATTTGTAGCTTTGTGTCTCTAGTTTATTTTTCAATAAGAATCATCTCATTCGGAGCTCTATAGCTCAAGATATGGTTAAAATACTGAAGTATGTTAAGTACAATCCCCAATTCATACTCTTCCAACCAATACCCTTACTTTGATTCAATCAATATTTTTCAAATAAATATCAAAAGTTATAAACTTTTATGGAGAGATAGAGAAATGTGTTAGGAATCTATTGGTTCAAAAATCAGGTCATTTTGAGGTCAGATGACAAAGTTATGGTCAAAAGAATCAAACATGTTCAGAGATGGAAAACCCTTTAGGTGCGCTCACAAGGAACAAAATTGTGATTGCAAGGAAATCGAGGTGTGATCGCGACCAAAGTTGTCCCGTCTATACACATACATATCCTATGCGACATCACTACTTCAAATGGTTATAACTTTCAACTCTGATGTCCAAAAATTGCATACTATATACCGTTAAAAAGATAAGAAGATAAGCTACAACTTTCATGAAGACTATGAAAGGATATTTTGCCTCTAAAAGGGTCAAAATTTCCAATCAACGTAGTCATCTTGTATGTCCACCCTAATTCTAATGCTCATATCTCTTAACTCCGATGTCCAAAAATTTCATACTATATAGCGTTGGAAAGCTAGAAAGATAAGCTAAAACTTTCTAGAAGGCAACTTTGTTTAATTCAGCCAAGATTAATCCAAAATTTTCCCCAAAGTCAAAACACACATTTTTCCCTGTGAAAAACTCGAGAATGTAATGCACAAACTTGGAAGGCCATAAGCCCAAAACACAATCATATTTCATTAATGAATCCAAACGTGTTCAACAAGCTTTTATTACAATTCAACATTCACATCACTAACTTAAAACCAAATACAAAAGGATGCTTAATGTCGATATGCCTATAAAGCTATCCAAAATTTTCACTAACTTAGTATAAAAAGATCTCTAGATATCTTAGAGTTTCCGATGCCTTGCAAGGTTCAACACTCGTCTTGTCTTGCACTTGAGGAGTGGAAAAATATGGGATGAGCTACAAAGCTCAGTGGCTAATATATTTATAGTCATTGGTAATTAGTTACAAATTCAGGCATATGTATATGTATATGTGTGTGTATATATATATATATATATATATAATTCAAGCATTCTCTATCTACTCTAGCAATTCAAGCATTTATCAATTGAGCTCAAAACTCATAACACACAACATAGACTTTTGCAATTAAACATAACACTCAATTATGCACCATACTTGACAATTCAAAGATGCGATGCACAAACAAATGGCTCAAGAGTTTCATGGAACGAAACTGAGAAACGAAGTTTACACCGTGAATAAAACGAGTCCAAATTCTCAAGATCTCGTGGCCTCAACCCAGCAGTCGGGAGAAGGCTATAAGTCAAAGTGCACGTGACTAATAAAACGGGTTCTTCTTTTGCCAAATCACAAGCAAATTTATGCTTAATTCAATCATATGCTCATACTTTCATGCTTTTTCTTCTTTTCATTTAATTCCAAATGTCGTAACCTCTTTCAAGGTATAACATAATCACAATGCATCATGCATTTCCAATCAAGTCACAACAATTCAATTTCAAGCAAATCCATTTCAAG
>JANZXV010000001.1:3471228-3482844 GCA_027576455.1 Erythroxylum roigii | reverse complement strand
ATTCGGCTGTGGGTGAGCGGTGAGAAAAAGGGATTTGGAGATTCGGCTGAAGGAGAAGACTCTGGAATGTCTGGAGACTGAGATGCGAAGTGAGACGCGAGAGGTTAGGGCATTTTGGAGATTTGGCTGAAAACAAATCAGCTGATGGTGTGAAACGCTCCTCTTTGGAGCTGGTTGAAAAATAGCTGATTGGGTTGAATCATCCAACCCAATCAGCTATTCACCAAACAAGCTTATAGATCATTTTTAGCTGGTCAACCAGCTAAAATGAGTTGACCAGCTAAAAAAGAGCTGATCAGCTCTTTACCAAACACACCCTTTATTCTTTAAAGGACATCCTGAAATCTAGTTATCATGCCAGAACAGTGAGCTCATCGCATTCCTAAATTCCTTTCTAATATGAGATCTAATTTTGCTTCCTTTTCCCTGATCAGGGGAATTTTCTAAGTATCTTGCCAATATTTTTGTTCACATCTCTTAGAATGGCAAGATGTGTAGCCCAATGTATGTTAATTGAAGATGAAATAGTCTTAATTAATTAAGCTTTACTAGTAGAGATAATGTTTTCATGCTCTATCTTGTTATTTAGCTTGTATCTTGTCCCCTAAAGGCTTAAAGCTTCCACAACTTAATTTAGTGTTAGTAATTGGTATACCAAGGTAAGTAAATGGTAAAGATATATCTCTGAACCTAGTTATGTGTTCTATACTATATGTCTCTGATCCTTAGCACTTTTGCAGATATGAAAGGATCATTTATCAATGATAACATGGAGACCAAAAAGTTTGGTAAAATTTTTGATGGCCTTTATCATAGCTAAATGAGAAGTTTTATCCATTCTATTAAGGATAATTAGATCATCAACAAAGATGAGGTTGATGTTTCCCAATTGTATTCACTTGGAATGATATTTGAAATGCTTGATTCTCTCCACAATCCTTTTCAAAAGTTTGTTGATACCTCTATAACAACGACAAATAAATAAGGTGAAGAAGGATCACCTTATCTAATGCCTTTGGAGCTATTAAAGAAGCTTGAGGGCTCTCCATTGATGGGGATGCTAAAAGATGGTATGGTGAAGCATAGAGTTATCCATTCAATGAAACATTTTGGAAAATCTAATATTCTCATAATATTACAAAGAAAATTCCAGTCAAAATTATCTTAAACTTTCTTTAAATCAATTTTCAAGATACAATTTTTACCCCCTTTTTTCTTGGAATATCCCTTCATAAATTATTGCATAAGTAGAATGTTATCTTCCATTTCTCTACTAGGTATGTAAGCCCCTTGAGTACTATCCGCATGATTGATTAAGATCTCCTTCACTCTTTTTGCCAAAATTTTTGAAACAATTTTTGTCGATTGAGTTATATCAAGCTATAGCCCAAAGTCTCCAAAGTGTTTTTGTTTCACCACCTTTGGGAATGAGTGATATGAAACTTCCATTGAACTCCTTAAGCATCCTTTTGTTTTGAAAGAATTCCATAACAACATTTTATACCATATCTTTGATGAGAAGCCAGGTTTTAGTGAAAAAGAACATATTGAATCCATCAGGCCCAGGTGCTTTGTAAGATTCAAGCTTTTGACAATTTGCTCAATTTCTTGTCTGGTTATAGGTTTGGAAAGTATCTCATCTTCTTGTGGTGTTATACTTCCACACATGATACTTTTTCGCACTTCAATTGAGGATAGTGTATTGGTGGGGGCATTCATATAACTAGAGAAATGCTTATGGGTCTCCTGTTTTAACATGTCTCGATTATATATGATTTGAATGTTAACCATTAATATGGAGATTCTATTTGTAACTTTTTTTTAAGAAAAAGATCTGTTAAAGAAAGATTAACCTTTAGTCCTTTCTTTTATCCACTTAACTCTAGATCTTTATCTCATCAATGAGAGAACATAGGAAAGAGCCTTTGAGATATTATACATTGTCTAGTTTTCCTTTTCTAAGAACATACTACAATGTGACTTTTTGTACAATCCATGGGATTCAGATCAAAGCTCTTTTAGATGTAGAAATAAGATGATGTATATTCCAGCATTTTCTCTAGGTAATAGCTTAAGATTTTGTTTGATCATATGCATTTTTTAATATATTTATACTGCTTAGAGCTCTATACCTCAGCAGTGACTCCTTTCCATACAACATCCTCAAAACCTGAAACATCCATAAGAAAATTATTAAATTTGAGTGGATATCTGAGTCTTATAAATTCTATTGTAGTAATTGGAAGAGATTGGTCTAATAGGTAAGTATTGTGAAACAAGTTGAGGCTATTTGGGAATTGCTGAAACCTTTCAAGGTTAGCTAGACTTCTGTTCAATTTTTTCTTGATGAGATCATTTCCTTGTTTATTGTCGATTCATATGAAAAATCCCCCCCCCTAAGGCTACATCAGATAAGCAAAGTCTTTACTCCTGACAATGAGTGTTATTTACATGTACCCCTTCTACTTCATCTGATGAAATAATGACATTAAAGTCTCCAATGAGTAATCAGGGTTTCTAAGTATGTGTAGATATCCTTCTGATCACATTCTAGAGTTGACTTCTTTGGTAACCACTATTGTGAGCATAAATAAAGAAAATTTGACTGGCAATCCTTGTGGATTTACAAATATCATTAGCATGAATCAATTGATCTGTGATGCATGATGGGAAAAATTCAACCGAGTTCCTATTATAGAACACCAAAATTATGCCACATAGAAGTTTATCAAAATTTGTTATCTCTAGCCACTCATTACTTAGCAATTTCAAAATGTCACAACCAACTTTGATTCTAGATTCCAAAATAGACAAGAGATCAGGTATATTCTTAATGATAAAGTCTCTAATAAGTAACTTCTTTGCAAAAGTATTAGCTCCTCTGATATTCCAAGTTGCAATCTTCATGTTTTCTAGCTTTGAGTAGGTGGTTTCTTTTTCCTACTTGATTTCCGCCTTTGCACTATTTCAAATTCTTTTTCAAATATGTTATTCTCATTATCTTGGTTCTTAGTTTTTTGTTTTGTCTTCTCTAGTTTTTTAGTGTTCATATTTTCTTCTTCTAGTCTTCCCTTCTGTGTTATTTGGTGTTGCTATTGGTTCATTCACAGTTGAAAATCCTTCTCCCTCTTTCACTTTAATAATGTAGCTTGCATTATTTCCGCTACCCGTTCTATTTCATTGTTGTGAAGACCTTCTGTTCTACTAATTTCCTCCAATTCATCGTACAATCTAGTCTTAAACAACTTGTCAATAGGAATTCATCCCATTTTAGCTCCTCATTTTTAGGTTTGCATGCATAAGTGACTTTCAAACTATCTTCCATAGTTTCAAGATCATATTAATTCTAGATACCTTAGCTTTTGCTTGATCCGTGCAAATAGGTTTTGTCAATATAACTTTAAGATAGCTTACTCCAATTGTTGTCTGATATTTCAAAGAAACTTAATGAATGTTAGAGCTATAGAGGTATGTTTCTTCATTAATTTCTTCAATTTTCATTTCAGGTTTCAATAATTGCAACATAATTGATTTGCTTTAGACATGCCAGGAGCTAGCCTCAATTACCTTAATAGCTACATTGTTTGTAAACTTGGAAAAGAAAGTATCATCACTATTGACAAGAACATCCACAAGACCGTATTGTTTCCAATTTGTAATTGTCCATTGTTTCATCACAGGAGATGTTATCCTCTTACCAATGGAAAAAAACCTATTTGTGTAATGTACCATTTATGGCACCTTCCATGAGAACTTCAATGGGAGGTGAAACCATTTGTTTTCTTCAACTCTACTCGGAAGAAAATAGCTCAACTTAGCATAAGGGATGTTGTCACTTGCTACATGTACCCAAGTTTTTTGAGAGGCGGGAAAATGGACGTTTATGACTGAGATGAGAGGCATATTATAGTTATTTTTCTCCTGAAAACAAGAACTCCTGAACAGAATTGGCACTAGGCTTCAAGGATCAAATATAAACTTGGGTCTCCAAGGCTTTATTTTAGTGGTCTTCTATGTCCACTCCAATTACAACAAACTTGAACATCTGACCGCAATGGAAGTTGCGAGAGGTTAACACCCACACGGGCTTGGCTATCAAGCCCAGTACCGTCAACTTGCAGTTGATCTGGTTTGCCTCAGCTTTATCTTATTTCCCCTTATTTTTTGTGTTTTTCCCTTTAATTTTCTGCCTACCCTCTCTTCAGACAGATATTTTATGGTGGATACTATTAACATCCACATCAATACCCAACCGTTAAATTTAGAAAGTTGAGGTCAACCTCAATAAGAAGTTTTGTGCTTATCCAACTTGACAGTTCGTCCAAGAATTGCAGATTATTATGCTTCCGAGCAGTACACATGACACTAAACAAGAAGCCGTAGGCCCACAACAGTCCAGCAGACAGCCAAGGTCCACGCAATTTTCTCATTGTTTTACTATACAAATGCGTCCCATGAGGTAATTAGAGGACGAAGTAATTGACAGGTAGCCAAAAAGAACAGTAGGACAGACCTCTCGCTGTCGGTGTTTTTTTTTTTTTTTTCTGTTTATCTAATCGTCTATTTCCATGCAGCCATCGAATCCTGATTGCGACCCTTCAAGGCTGGTTGCTGTTTTCGCTCGGTGATCACATGATTGAAGTGGTCCTTGCTTGGGACTATTTCCTCCATTTCCATCTCTATCCACTGTTATATGTGGAACCTGCAAATTCGACAGTCTCGCGAATCCTTTATTCTCTTCATAGATATAAGTGACTTTCTACAGTCCAAGCGTCTTCGAGCCCTCCTGCATGTACATAATCCATGTGCATAGCCATAAATTGATCAAGATCAGTACTTTATAGAAGAAGATGCTCCTTCTGGGACCAAGACTATCAATTATGGCTACAAACTGAAGCTGATAGTTAAAAGAGCGAGTGAACTAAAAATAACTTTTAATTTATTCATATACATATCTTTCTTGAATGGCTGGTTGGAAACGTTGCTTAAAAGATACTCAGATACATAAACTAGATTCTAGTGCACTACTTGTAAATCAGTATGCAGTTAAAATATGGAATCTGATACAATGATTAATAGTACTTATACAACGATTGATCTGTTCATCATGGACTATACACAAACGGAACTGGCATGACCTTTTGATGTGCATGTGCATGTAAAACAGAAACAACTCAAGATATGGCATACCTTGTCCAAAGGGCTTTTAGATACTTTATGTACCCGATAAGAACTTGGCAACGGAGTGGCATTGGTATTCGGGCTCTGTCTTAGCTTTCTAGTTTCTACCTTTTTTTCCTCCTGTAACAAGCAAGTGATTTCAATTTCATTGGTGATTGTTTGACTTTATCCTCCAAATGCTTTAGCAACAGTTACGTTCTATGAAATTTGACTACTTGACTTTAGGCACTAAACACCCTAATGCTAGAAACCTTGATATGTCTATTGCACCTTTAATTTTTCTGTAAGGCGAGTACTCCTTGCCTATGTCACATTTGATTTTTCTTCCAACTTCTTAGAAAACTGAAATATATCCCAAATAAATCCAACTTGAATAACTAGCAGAAACAGGATTTTATGATCAGAAGTACTAAAGGGAAGGGATCAACTGGTACCTTTTTGCTTCTCACAGTCCTTTCACCAGTTATCAGACCCAAAGACGGGGCGCCTTTAGCAGTTTTTCTATCCATAATTCCTGCTTTGGGGGGCCTATCACAAACATGAGTTGCATCATTGAATTCCCACAAAAAGTAATAGAAAGAAGAATTTTTTAAGAGCTACGAATCAGTGTGGCTCATAGGCGAAGGTACAAAGCAATTTTGCAAACTTCTTCAATATGGCATTCAAATAACTAGACAACAATCTTGAAGTAACTATCCCATACAAATAAGATGGGTGCTAAAAAGAGAAAAGTAACATTACATGGCAATATTTCTTCAAAGCTTGCCTTCACAAGATTCACTAATATAAAGCATAACCACATCAATGTGAAGGCCGACCTTATGTATGTCTAATGCAATGTATGTATGCCTAATGCAAATGATAAACACATTCCCCAGCATAAGATGCAAGGATAAGGAACATTACCCTCCATTTCCTTTTCGGGGGTTAAGAGAAGTGGAAACTTTTTCTGCCCCTTTTGTAAGCTTCTGTCAGGAAGAAAAGAAAGTTTACATGTAGCACACGGTCAATGACCAACTGGCCGTTATTAAAGTAGTAGAAATTTGGAAGGCCTCCTCCATTAGGTAAAACTTAACAAGAACCAAACCTGCTTTGCACCAAGAGATCTATCTTCGGAAGAAGATTTGAACTGAGTGAAGCTATTTTGGAATGTCTTAAATGCTCGTTTGACAATGTCCTTGTCCCCCATTTTTTCCATAATAAGAGACTTTCTAGTAGCCGTATGGGGACTTTGGTTAGAACCAGGACAATCCAAACTAAGGGACATGTGCAAAGATTTAGGAGCCGTACTCTTACTTTCTCCAGCAGAAGGAACTCTACTCTTTGATATCGATGAATTGATTGATTTCTTCGTTGAAGTCCTTGATGTAGGCATTGCACTAGACGTGAACACTGGCTTTGAGGGTTTGGGGGTGAAAGTTTGTGGCGGTCTAGTCACAAGTAATGGTGGTTTCTTCTTCACTGTCGCCATATCTCTACCTTTACTTATTGGAGTACTCTAAATGAACAAAAAAAGGATGATTTAGAAGACCCCAACCAAAAAGAGTTTCAAGGGATAAGAGAAGGAACATATAAAGAACTATTTACCTTCTGAGATTCCTTTCGACGATCCAACCTCACTGTTTTCCCTTTATTTGTTGTGATGCTTTCCATCTGTTTCTCTGAGCTCTTATGCAGTTCCTTCCTGTCTGGAGATTCCAGCTGTTGATTTTCCGGTTCTTTTAGATTAGGAGCTTCTTCTGGCTTTTCCACCTCGGGCATATCCAATATACTGTCCAGTTCTTTAACTACCTCAGTCGCTGAATCATGAGCTTCTGCAAAGATTGCATATTCACCACGGGCAATGTCCAAATCACTGCTAGATTCAGTTTCTTTCTCAACAGCTTCTGCAGAAGTTCGGCCGTTAAACTTTTCCAACTCAAACTCTGTGCGACATGATTTGTCTATGAGATCTCCGTTGCTTTGGTCATCTGACCTCAACGAGTCACGACCCATTTGCTTCTCCTGATCCACCAGCTCAGCTTTTCTGGCAGCAATCTTCTTGTAATGAGCTTCGAAGTAAGCCTTTTTCTGCGCCACAGATCCTGGTGTAGCACACTTCTCTACTTCCTCCAAGTACTTATTGGGAGAAAAAGAAGACCATTTTTCCCAAGACAACGAATCACTCTCAAATCTACCGAAAGATACCGACACTTGAAGAGCAGGATTTGAGGTAGCTGCTTCACTCATCTAACACAAAAACCAAAATCCAATGAAGAAACAGGATGACAACTTATGATTACGAAGCAGCCTGGGGATTTTTCAATCATAACATATGTGGGATATCACTCGACAACCCATACAAAACAAAACACATCCTGGAAGATGATAATGGTTGCTTGATAAAATAAATTAATGGGCCAACTATTTTAAGGTCAAGTGACGAATGAGTATACCTTATCTTCTGGAATTGAAACTGCCACTACTGATTCACCTGTTAATCCTCAAGATCAGAGCTGACTTACTCCAGAGCTACCACTGAGACGCAGATTTGTACATATGACGTGTAAGTAAATACTATCATTTGACTTATAGCCAATTCACTGAATGTAACGAAGAACACCAAGAAGAAGCTGATCACAAATGGAGACAAAAAGACATTTTAAAGTATGGAAAAAAAGAAAAGAAAAGGAGTACACGGGATGGAGCATGTGATCGTGTTTAAAGTAACGAGACGAAGCAGCCTTCTTATTTCCTACAATTCTATAAAGACCTGACCTTTTTTTGATAGTAAGAAGACCCTCGTCTGTTTCAAGATCTTCTGGAAATACTAAATGATAAACCCAATCATCAAGACAAAGGCTTCAAGCCAAAAGTGCAGAGTTAATTCCCGAATGATTTAGCTTTTTGGTTTTAGTGAAAGAATGAAACTTGGAAAAGAGGGTACTTTCCAAGCTTACCGATCAACAGCAATAAAACAAAGTGGTTAAATAGATTGTACAAAGATATAACAACCAATGTTTTGACAAATCTTTATCTACCAATCAGCCTTCTTAGTCTCACCTACAGATTTCTCTTTCAAAAGCTAAATCAACAGTTACAGAGAAAGGCTGAAGAACTGATTAGACAAGCCGTGGTATTATTCAGAAACTGACGGTCAACTTATCCGGACGGTCTAGTACGCTTGTGGACCCCGTATTTAATCTGTTGAACCAAACAATCTGCAAACGTTATCGTCTCGTTTGACATATTTTTACTTAATTTTTATGAAACAATTTATATATGAATTAAGTTATATTTTCTTGAGTCTCTTAAATTTTATTCATACATGTTTATTTTGATTAATCAACTTTTAATTGGTCGTGTGCCTAATAAAATATTTATTATTATATAAAACAATAATTTTAAATTTTAAAAATCATTTGAAATTAACTATTTATTGTATATTTTAATATAAATCATACTAATAACTTTGATAATTTTAAGTTAGATATATATGATATTCTTTTTTTTGATGAAAAGGAACAAAAGCAAGAATTACAAGAATAATATAGAGAAACAAATCACAGTCATATCTTCAGAAAGGATAGAGAGGCAGCCTATAGGTGCTTTAGTGAATGTAGTAACCCTTATATCAAAAGATGCAGTAAAATTGGCAAACCAATCGACACATCGGTTGCCTTCTCTGTAAACATGACTAGGAATAACTATCCAATCTCAAGCAAGTAATTCTCTAATACCTAAGATCATAGGATTGTTAAATGTCGTTGAATGAGAAGGGGCGGACAGGATATTTATGACCACAAGAGAATCCACCTCCAGTTTAACTCTACGATAGCCAAGATCCCATGCTAAAGATAGACCTGAATAAATACCCCAGAGCTCATCGGAGACGGAAGAACAACACCTAATATTCTGCACAAAACCCCCAAGCCAAGTGTTCGAGCTATCACGAATAAGACCCCCAGTCGTAGCAGACGACGAGGCACCTCTAAATGAGCCATCTATACTCAATCGCACCCAATCAGGAGAAGGTTTAGTCCACCCAACAAGTTTCTTATACCGAGGACGACTACCCACGTTAGCTCTACCCTACCAAATAGAAGCTCTATAAATCCAAGAAACATAATCCCTAATACAAGAAACAGGAGAAGCTGGCTAACAAAAATGATCATCAAATAGCTAAAGATTTCTCCAAGACCACAAGAACCAACAAACAGCTCCAAAAATAATTGACCATTCAAATCCCAAGACAAACCGATGATCTCGTAGGTTGGAAGATAGCCAAGCATGCATATTAAGGCTGAAAAAAATAAAAGGATATAGCAGACAAAGGGAACGTGAGCCAAATTCCCCTAGCTTTCATGCAGTCTCGTACAATATGCAGCGACGATTCCTCCAACCCACAACAAAAACAAGCAACATCATATGCTAGATGTCTGATCACTCTTTGCTGATTTGATAACAGGCTATTTCGAGACAGAAGCTATAGGAAGGAACGAATTCATTGGGGACCATTCCAGTGCCACACCAAATGCCATAAACCACTCGGAGTTTCGTCCAAAGAACCAGCGACCAGCGAGTAAGCAGATGCAGTAGTGAAAGTTCCAGAATACGTTAATCCCCATATCAAGTTATCAGGTCCCAAAGAAGGATTCGAAGAAGAAACCCAACTATGTACTTGCAAATGGAGGATGGATGTAAATGCTGGAAAGAAAGCCAATTCCAGGTGCCATTGTTGTCAACATACTGTTGAATAGGAGAATACAAAATATCTTCAGGGACTGGAGTAGTAGCATGAGAGATTAAAGGGCCCAAATCAACCACCCAAGAGTCTAGCCAAAACTGAGTAGAAGAGCCATCACAGACCAACCACTTCATGCCTTGAATAACGTGGTGCCAAATAGATTGTATGCCCATCCAAAGGGTGGAACCACCAGTATTAACAAGAGACGATGGAATATTCTGAGCGTCAAAGTTGTATTTAGCATAAAGTACTTGCACCCACAAGGCATTAAACTTGGTAATAAGAAACCACCCCAATTTCATGAGTAATGCATCATTGTTAGCTCCGATTTTTCTAATGCCTAGACCACCTAACTCCTTCGGCCTGCAAACTGCATCCCGATAAACCAAACTGATCTTTCTCTTACCATTACCTAAACCCCATAAAAAAATCTCTCATCAACTTTTCCAAGTCATCGCATAACTTACGAGGAAGCCGAACTGTCTGCATTGTATATAAGGGCAATGCCGAGATGACGGATTGAGTTAATGTAACTCTACCAACCAAGGATAAGTGATTAGCACACCAACCAGAAAGACGCTATTGAACTTTATCTAAAATATGCTGATAATTTTTTTATTAACTCGTTCATGTAAAAGAGGTACTCCAAGATACTTGCCCAAATCATCAGTCAGCTTAAAACCCAAATTGTTGCTCAAGGAACGTGCCATAGAGGGGTTAGCATTTTTAGAGCAGAAACAACGAGTTTTGTCTCTACTTACTCGTTGACCAAAAGCTGCATAAAAAATATCCAAAGTTTGTCAAATCACACGAACTTGATCATCAGAAGCTTCTAAGAAAAGGATGAGATCATTGACAAAAAACAAATGTGATAATGGAGGACCATATCTACTTAATCTGATTGGTTTCCACCTCCCCTATGTAACAGAATGATTGATCAAATGACCAAGTCGTTCCATGCATTGAACAAAAAGGTATGGAGAAAGTGAATCCCCTTGACGAATACCTCTTGTAGGAGTTAACGTATCACTGAGTTCACCATTCCAAGTCACCCACATAGATATTGAAGAAACACATTTCATTATAAGGCTGGTCAAAGAATCAGGAAGCCCCATATCAAAAAGTGTATCCTGAATAAACTCCCAGCTAAGCCTATCATAGGCCTTTTCAAGATCAACTTTAATTGCTATAAAACCCTTCTTGCCAGACTTCTGTTTCTTTGTATGAATGACCTCTTGAGCAATAATAATATTATCCACAATTAATCTCCCTGGAACAAAGATGCATTGAGTTGGAGAGACAAGATTGTCTAAAAAAGGCTTGAGACTATTAACAACGATCTTCATGATAGCTTTGTAAATCACCGAGCATAATCCAATAGGCCTCAATTGAGAAATAGATATAGGCGAAGGAACTTTGGGTAAGAGGACTAAAATAGTGCGATTAAGCTCTGATTCCCACACCTCTTGACGGAAAATACCTTGGATAAACTTGCCCAAAGAAGGACCAACTGTTGGGCCCTATTTTCGAAGCCCAACGATCGATTCAAAATCGAAACACATAAACATAAGCAGGTTTCTAAACTCTTTAACCCTTACGAAAAGCCCTTAATCTAGAAACAAATCAAGCCACAAAGGCGAGCCCACAAAACAAAGATCACAAAAATTACAATTGACTTTCAAAAATGGTAGCTCTCGGTCTCTAGTTTA
>JANZXV010000001.1:3436255-3448026 GCA_027576455.1 Erythroxylum roigii | reverse complement strand
AAGGTTATTTTTTCAACAATAATTAATAATGATCAATCAATTACAATCACAAGAACTTCAAATAATAAAAATCTAACTCTTGAATTTTGTAATTGCCACCTAATTATTGAATTTTTATTGTTTTAATAATTACATTGTATTGTTTCTAATTTTTAAAGTTTTTGTATAATAACTTTAATAAATAACCGTAAGATATTTATTACTTCAACCAAAATTATATTTAAACATTAAAATGCATCTCCTATTATGCATGCAAATGCCTTTGTAGCTTAGGTTAGGATAAGATAATGAATTAACTTATAAACTTAAAGGAAAGGAAAAGAATAATCTAATTTAACAATTATCCATGATTTTAGTTATAGGCCTACTTTCATATAGTTTTTACATTATATTAAGGCAAATTTATTGTTATGTTGTATTGATACTTTTTAATATATGCTTTAAATCCCAACCATATTTAGTAATTAGTTTTGGTATCTAGTGCACACTTTTAATATATAATTTTTTAATTAAGTGGCTACATTATTAAAGTTAAAAAACCAAATAACCAACATGTAAATGTAGACCAATTATTATACAACCCTAAAGTTATGATAATAAATTAATAAGATGTAAAATTGACGTTACTTGAAAGTTTAAATTAATACTTAAATGCTACGTATCTTAGGATACAATATCTAACTCTTGAATTTTGTATTTGCTACCTATCTTAGGACACAATATTGTCTCTAGTTTAGTAGGACAACTCCTAATGCATTCCATCGAACACCTTGAGGGCAATACCATCTCAACCCTATCTACACACAAAACTGCACATTCTTCCCATTATGAACATGCAAAACACTAACACAAGACAAATCAAACCTAAATAAACAAATTAAATTCATTCAATCAGTGTAAAAACAACAAAAATTTGACCTCACCCACGTTGGATTTTTGGATCCACCAGAGGAGAGACGAGAGGTTGTCGTTGTCGCCAGAGAAGACGCACGTCGTGGTCGCCGGAGACGCAGCACGTGGTCGGACGCCTATGCAGCAGGTGGTCGGACAGCTGATCACCGGGGGAGAGGAGAGAAAGAGAAGGGAGTCGGGGCGAGGAGAGAGGGGGGGCAGGAGGACGACGATTTAATCTAATTTTCCCGACGGACATAAGCCATCGGTATCATTTAAAATTCCGTCGTTGAATGTCGGCACCTAACCTAATTTCCAGACGACATTTGAAAATATACCGACGGAAACTAACCGTCGGTGAACATTTTCTCCACGACACATTTGCTGACCAAAATTGATATTCCGTCTGGATTTACCAGCGGACTTTTATTCATCGGCATATATCCGTCGCTATTATTAACCGCGAAAGTTTCCCACCAGCTTTCGCAACGGCTTTCTTAACCGTCGCAATGTTTTTGTCTTGCACCGACGGATGAGGTGATACCGTCGCCATTTCCATGCGATAAATGGTCCGTCGGTAAAATACCGTCGCTAACTAGGATTTTTCTTGTAGTGTTAATTACCCCTAGTAAGACTACTCAGAGGGGATCCTTGTCCAAATTTGTGTAGCTAAAGTTGTATTTTGAGACTCATTTCACTAGTGACAAATGAAGATCTAAGGGCTCTACTACTTCGTTTGATGTAACATATATAGATAATGAGAGTTTGAGATATCATACTTGGGCATCGTTTGATGATCAATAATGAAGAGGTGGGAATAAAAAGGTAGCATTAGATTTCCTAATTTTTGCTTGCTTAGTTATCAATAATGAAGAGGTGGGAATAAAAAGGTAGCATTAGATTTCCTAATTTTTGCTTGCTTAGTTATCAAGAATGAAAAAAAAAAAAAGGAATGCCAAAATTGAAATTGATTTTAAATAATCTTAGGGAGTGCTTGGTTGGTTGGTAGGGGAAAGAAAGGAATGAAAAAAGATGGTTAGTAATGTTTTTATATTTCCTTTTAGGGCAATACTTCATACTCCTAATATTTCATTCCTCACTATATTCATTATAATTTCTATTATGAATCTCCCAAGTAAATCAAACACACCTTTAGATTTTATTCTTAATAGAAATGAAGGTATAAATTGAAATTAAATATTAAGAATTGAGATGCATATTTTATTATATTTCGTTGATGCTATATTAAGTAAAACAAATTCTTTATAATTCTTTAATTTTATTCTCATCAGAAAATATCATTCACAATTATTTAAAAATTAATAATTTATTACTTGTTAAAAATAACTTTGATAATTATTTATAGAATACAAAATATTTTGATTAATTATAATAAAATGAATCATATAATACCTAAATATGAGTAAAAAAAATTATTTCCATTTTTAATATTTGATACTAAATACTATCATAACTATTAAGTTGTTTAATATCATTCCCAGTAATTGTATAATAAACACGTATAATCATGAATTTTATTGATATTTTTATTCTCCTTGTCCATTATTATTTCTATTTTTATTATGATTCTTTCATTACTAGTTATCAAACAAGGCCTTAAAGGTTTACCATGAAGGCTATCTCGATCCTAAACTTGAATTCTTGAATTATAGTGATCACCTTTGAAAAGGATCTGCAACGACATCAATTAATGTGGAAGTCAAATAAGATAGATACCTTTAAGGAAATGCAACAAAGAGGCATAATTCTTTAAAAAGTCAGAAATATCTCACAAAGTAAACAGTAGTACATCATACTAGCAAAACAAAAGAGGAGGGGCATGGTAATGGGTCCATTAAGGCTTTGAGGAGTAGATGTTGCTTTGCCCATTTGAATAATTTCTGACAATCCAGATCCTCAGTCTAATATTACTCTGTCTTATTCTGTCTCATAGAATCTAAGCTATTTATTTTGCGGGACCTATGCGGGACTCATGCGGGACCTACATAAATATATGTCTGAGATTTATTGGACACAATAAGACATCATAACATTGAACAGAGGATCTGGACTCAATTTATCAACCATATTTTGAATTGTACGAGGCAAGAATATTTTAGTTCAGTTGAGACCATTACTAAGCAATCCTTAGTCCAACAAAAATGGATAAATTCTACCACTTCCATAGAGACTATAAATACAAGATCAAATCGTGTTGATGATAAAATTTTTAACGTGTAGCGGAAATCTCAAGACCTCTCTTTAGGATTTTAATGCGTAGTGAGAACATCAAGATCGCTTCAATTTAGAAAATAGGAAAAGTAGAGAGCAAAACCAATAATCAAAGACATACCAAATTTATGTGAAAATCTCTTAGTGTGAGGGAAAAACTACAGGAAACAACGAACTAATCAAAAATTCACTATGATAAAAGAGAGTATAAGAATCCTTAAAAGGCTCATAGGCATAATGAAGATGTAAAGAATTTTACAATCTCTCAGTACAACCATCCCTCATAAAATAATGTAGAATGATAATTCCAAAAGCCTTGAAAAGGTGAGATTAACTACAAAAGTGTGTATATATATAGTATTAATATAAACCTAATCGCACAAACCTAATAATAAATATAGTCACTACTCAAATATCAGTAGACCATATTAAATATTGTAACATGCTGACCAAAATTAAGGGCAGAGGAGGATTTTAAACCCATATTCTCAACAAATCTATGAAAAGTAGTAGATAGGTATATTAGAAGGGAAAAATTAAATATTTTATTACCTCGATTCATAAGATTGGAAAGGGAAAATGATGCAAACATAAGGGCAAAGAGCAACCTCGATCTCACAATTATATAGGCAAACATGCAAAATCATCACTAAAGATAAGAGTAATAAATGTAATCATTAAAGGTGTCTCCACAATGAGTAAGTCTTATGTTAAGAAAAGAGTGTGGAGATTGGTTGACCAAACAACAAGAAGTAGAGATTGAATTAGCCCAAAAATCACATCGATGCCATAAGCCAACATTGGAGAGCACACAATAAACTCTCTCTAGAAGAGTGTTGTTCATCCATTCTGTAACAACATTTTGTTGAGGTTTCCCAAATAGTGTCTTATGTTTGGTTATACCATGATCTGAGCAAAATTGAGTGACGCCTCCGTCAGAAAACTCTAACCCATTTTCCATTCTAAGCTTCTTAACATTTTCCCTGTTGATTCTTAATAATATTTCCTACCTTTTAAACATAAAGAGGGCTTCATTTTTTTGCCTCAAGAAATAAACCCAAACTTTACGAGGAAAAATTATCAATAATATGCATGAAACATCTTTTTCCTCCGAATGAAGGAACTTTAGAAGGTCCCTATACATCAGAATATAAACATTTAAGAATGTCTTTAGTATGATGAGTTGCGGTAAAGAAACTAACTCTTTTTTTTTCAAAAATATAATATTCACAAAACTCCAACTTACCGATGTCTTGATTTACAAAAAGACATTTTTTGGTCAGAAGTATCATGCCTTGCTTGCTCATGTGGCCCAAGCACATGTGCCATAATTTAGTGACGTTAGAATTAGGCATAATAGAAGAAATAAGTGCAAAACATGTCACAGTTAAACGTTGCAAGACATAAAGACTACCAGAATAGTTAGCTTTCAAAACAACAAGAGAACCTTTCAAAACATTTAGAACTCCACATTCACCTATGTACTTGTACCTTAGATATTCAAAAGTACCTAAAAAATTAAGTTCCATTTCAAGGCAGGAACATAATGAACATTGGACAAAGTTCTAACAACACTATCATAAGTCTTGATCTAAATACTATCAATGCCACTTACATTGCACTGGGCATTATTGCCATTCAAGACAATACCATTATCAACAAGTTCAAAATGACAAACTAGCCCCTATGAGGATACAAATGAAAAGTGCATCCAGAATTAAGAATCCATTCGATTTTACTCCTCTTATCAGTGGAAGTAACAGAAAACATAACATCATCTTCATAATTAGTCTCAGCAATATTAGCTTAAGTGGATTTTAAGGTTATTTCTTTTTCTCCTTATTCTCTTGCTTATTTTTAAACTTGTAATATTTATAAATTTTACGTCCAAACTTCCTATAATAATGGCAGGTTTCGTTGGATTTACATCCTCTAGATTTGGACCTAGATTTCTTTAAATTACTATTATTACCCTCTTCTTATGATCTTGCTCTTACAGCCAAAGCATCAGCTTAAACTTGGAATGAAGTTCAAGATCAAAATTTTCCTTGACAGCAAGTTATATTTAACTAATATATATATATATATATGTGAAGTTTTGTCAAGTATAGAAGAGAAGAAAAATATAAGAGAGATATGAGATCATCTCATAAATCTGGACAAAGTGAAATCACTCTACAATAAAATTTTCCTTAAGAAGAAACTTTATACTCTTTAGATGTCATAATACAATTCAGTTATCGAGCACATTAATAATTGATCACTCTATTCTTTCAACTCACCTTGTTATGTTATAGAATAAAGCCGCATGAACATGCTCAACTTTTACTTTAAAGTCTACCTGATTCATATGATTAAGTCATCATCAACTTAACCAATAATCTTCTTACAAAATACTTGGGCTTTGATGACATTGTAGTTATGTTTCTAAAGGAAGAACTTTGACACAAGAGAAGGGAAGATAAGCAATTTGGTTCATAATAACTTGAAACTTTAACAGTGACAAGAGAGAGATCAACGGAATGTGGCTCAAGTGAGAAACAAAATCATAATAAATCAAAATCAAAAAGTAAGAAGAATTTAAAATATTGTAACTGAAAGGTTACTTGTAAAAGATTATTATAATCTAAATAAGGAAAAATCTAGTTCTCAAGGCAATTTCATGAGTACTTCAATGATGGAAATTGCTATGCATTGTAAAGTAGCAATAATAATTGAAACTACAAAGTCACTACTTGATGTATAATATTTTGACTCAAGAGCTACCTTTTATATGACTTCTAAAAGAGAATTGTTTCATCAATATAATCTTATCTCATGAGGATTTGGGTACAATTGTGATGATTTCCTATAAGGTTGGTGGTATTAGAACCTTAAAGCTAAAAATATATGATGGCACAATTCGTACTCTTCGAGAAGTACAAAACATGGAGGGTTAAATAAAAAAATTGATATCTCTAGTACAACTACAAAATCTTGGGTGCAAAATAGAAATTGTCAACAAATTTTGAAGATAATCGAGGTGCACTTATTCTTATGAAGGGAGAAAAGATAGGTACAAACTTGTGCAAGTTAAAGGGATAGACATTTTTAAAAGCAAAACCGTCAGCCACTTTAAATAATCTAAGTGAGAAATATTAAATATTATGGCAATAAAAACTTGGACATATATCTAAACAAAAATAAAAGATCCTTATTAAGAAAAAGCTACTTCTTGGGCTTACAGAGGTATTACTAACCTTTTGTTAGCACTATGTTATAAGTAAGCAATGTTGTGTAAAATTTAACACATCAAATGCAAAAGTAAGGTTGTTCTTGAATTAGTTCACTATGATATGTGGGACATATCAGTTCTATACTTGGGAGGACCAAAGTAATTGTATCTCTTTCATTGGTGATTATTTTAGGAGGTGTTGTGTGTATCCTATCAAGAAGAAATCAAATATGTTCCTATTCTTCAAAGTTTTCTAAGCACTTGTTAAACTTGTTTTAGTAAAAAGAGCAAGTTATTAAGGATATATAACAAAAGAAAATATATTGGAAATGAATTTGATGCATTATGTAAAAAAGAAGGCATCAAAAAATAGTTCACTGTGACATTATACTCCTCAACAAACAGAGTGACAGAGAGGGTGGATAAAACTCTATTAGAAAGAACAAGAGCAATGTTGAGAGCTACAGGCCTAAATAAGGCTTTTTAGGGTAAAAGCTACCAATATCGCTAGTTACACGGTAAATCAATTTTCATCAACTATGATTAAATTTGAAGACATCAATGGAGATGTGAAATGGGAAGCCAATGGATTATTCCAATATCAATATATTTGGAAGTCCTATATATATGACGTATATTCCTAAAAATCACGAATTTGGATCTGAAATCCAAAAATGTTTATTTTTATGATATGCTGATGGAGTGAATTGGTATTGCTTATCGGGTTCCATTGCCCACTTGGTCACTATAAACAGGAATGTCACCTTTATAAAAGATAAATTACAAAGGGAAGAAAAAGACATCAATACTTTGCAAAGAAGTTCAAAGACTGTTATATTGGTGGAAAAGGAATTTCAAAATTCTTTTAACAAAGGATAAAAAGTCATTAACTCTCTAAGAATTACTTAATAATTTAGATTTTAGTGAATAGTAGCAATGTATGATAAAATTGAAGCTCTCATAAAAAAACCTTGCAAACTTGAACCATTACCATAAGAAAAAAACAATTGATAATAAATAGGTCTTTAAGATCGAGAGAAGTAGTGATAATCAAGTGAAACAATACAGTACAAGATTGTTAGTAAAAGGGCATACTAAAAAAGAAGGAATTGATTTCAATAAAATATTTTTTCGTTATGGTTTGAACATTTTAGTCAAAGTAGTTTGGACAATATATGATTTGTTTGACTTATATCTAAAGTAGCTGGGTGTGGAAAAAAAAACTTTTCTTCATAGAGATTTTGAAAAAAAAAAAGGTTTTGAAGAACAAGAAAAAGAGAACTTGATTTGTAGGTTAAAAAAATAAACTCTAAACAATTTTAAACAAACGTCGAGGTATTAGTATAAGAGATTTGATTTCTTCGTTATAAGCTTTAGATACAATTGACTTAATGCAACCTTTAAACATATTTTAAGAGATTTGGTGATAATTAGTTCATTATCTTGTTATATATAGATGACATGTCAGTTGCAAGCCTCAACAAAGATTGTATTAAAAAATTGAAGACAAAGGTAACTAGAGATTTTGAAATGAGTAAACAAGATTTTAACGATGTACATTTAGTAAAAGAAAAATAATAGAAAGAATTCTTTCTCATAAAACAACTTAAAGAAGATTTTGTGACACTTCAATATACAAAATTATAAGTCAATATTTACCCCTCTTCTTATTAATTTCAAGTTATTCTCTAATACGAGTCATGACAATGAAAACGAGAGGATGAAGATGTCTCAAATATTCTATACATTTGTACTAGGGAGTTTAATATTTGTCATGATTTGTAAAGATTGAATATTGCACGTATGGTTGTAGTTAGCCACTACATAGCCAATCTTGATAAGGAGCATTGGAATATTATAAAGAGGGCCTTAATTTTTGTTGATCAAATAGTTTTGCTTACCTAAGTATAATTTTTATATATCAACGTTTAATTGTCATTTCAATGAATTTAAAACTGAACAATAGGCCTGTGAAGCTAATCAATGCTAGTACGATTTTGTTCAAGTCCTTTTATTCCTGGCAAAAGATAAGCTAACTTGTGAAACTAGTGTTGGTTTTTTCCACTTATTCAAAATTTCTCATGAATCTATTAGTAGTTTGTATAGCCAGACTAATACATAAAAGCAAATCGGTAGTCGCTAAAAGGCAAAAATTATGCTATATTTAATTGTTTTGTGTTCTGTTCCGTCATGTGTGTTATTATCAATAATTTAAAAATCGGACCAAATCAGCCAATTTGACTGAAATGAAAACTAACCAGCTTGTTTTTCGGTCTAGTTTGTATTTATAACCTTTATGAGAAAAACCTGCCTGATTAAATAGTAAACCGACCAATTTTCTTGAACAATAAAGAACCGAAATTTTTAAAAAATGAATAACACAAAAAAGAGAAAATAATAGTATCTTTGTCATGAACTACAGTTGAAGAAGATGAAGAGAGTGAAGAGATAGATAGATAGATAGAACCAAGGTTTTGAAACTCAGACTGGCCGTGGAATCGGAGGTCTTACTGGTCACCGGTTTGACCACCGGTCGAATCGGTGTGACATCATAATTACGCAATAATTATATTTAATTATATATAATATTAGTTGGTTAGGTCGGCTGTGCTAGGCCCAGGCCCAGGTCCATATGTCCACGGCCCATTCGCAGGTGTTAGTCTCCCATGCAAACGTAAAGACCTAAACCTAGCATCTATTCCATAAATAAGGTACTATTTCACTATGAAAAAGGTACGACTCCAGAACCGTACTTTTCTCTTCACAAAACCACTAAAACCCTCGCAAAAAGACTGACTTGAGCGTCGGAGGGGCCTACCGGGAACCAACCCCCGGCGTGCCATATTTGTTTTGCAGGTATTCAACAACCACAATCTCTCAAGCTCATGGATCCGAATAACAACATCCAGCCCCAACAGAATTTGGCAGAACCAGTTGGCGCCCACCGTGGGGCTCGACATCAAGGCACCACGTCTAGAACCACACAGATAAGTCAGGCGGCAGCAGCCAATCCTGATGTAGCCGTCGTCGCGGCACTTGCATTGCAACGAATAGGCTTGCGATTACCCGCTGCCCTTCCGTTGACACTGCTTTAACCCGTCACCCAAAACCCTAGTGCGGATGAGCTACCACCGCATAATCACATACAATCTTCACATCGAGATGATCAACCACAACCTCAAAACCGAGATCAAGAAGCACAGAGCGCAACCCTGGGGGACAACGCTGGAACCGTCTCGCACCCTGCACCACAGCAAGTCGCCCTCACCCAACGACAAATGAAAGAAGCGGCCTATCTATTGATTCGCCAAATCTTACAGCCTCAGCTAAAACTGCAGCAAACTCCCCCTCGGCAGATTGGTATGATGGCCGATCGGCACTCTGTTGAAGCCCTAGAAAAAATCCTCGACAATCGAATCAATATAGCCGTAAATTCCCGCCCGGATCAGTCATCCATAAAATACCATTCTCCTTTCATTTCGGAGATCCAAGATAGCCTTCCAGCGGTCGGTACCAAGATACCAAGATCCACAAAATACCGTTCTCCTTTCAATTTGCAGGAGTTCATCACTCGGTTCAAAAATGAAGCCGTTGAAGTTCTTGATCTCACCTGCTCGTTCATGTTGGCCGCCCTTATGAGTAACACGACGGACGAGGAGTTCAAGAAATCATTGGCCCTCGAAAAGCCCAGATCTATCCAGGAGATAAGAAATCGAGCGGATAAATATATCCAGCTCGAGGAAGTGTTGAAAAATACAAAACGAAGAGCAGACGATCATTGGCCGAGCGGCAGAACAGATGACTCACACAAGCGACAGAAGGATCAGTCCAGCTGGAGAAAGCCGACCGACTGACAGGACCAATGTCGAGCGACGTAAAGATCGGTGGTTATGTTAAAAGCTCAGTCAGACATGAGAAGGACCATATTCACCACTAGATAAGCTCTGCTTCAATCATTTATTTGTTTTATACTTTATTATCGCTCATGCTCTTGTACAATGCAACTTGTGGGTATCTTTTTCCAGGCCCTTCCAATCAGGTTTTTTAATGGCCCACGCCCTCATCATCATTAATAAAGGTTTTTTAGATTTCTCGGCAAAAAGAGCCTCACCAAAATACGCTAGAACAAAAAGACAGATTGACTGCCTTAACACTTCGCTCGGTTTCAACATTGTTTGGTTTCGACATTGTTCAGTTTCGAACCGCTCGGCCACGGCCTCGACACTGCTCGGCTACGGCCTCGACACCGGTCAGCTACGGCTTCTACACTGCTTGGCTACGGCCTCGACATCGGTCGGCTACGGCCTCGACACTGCTCGGCTATGGCGTCGACACTTCGGCTACGGCCTCGACACCGGTCGGCTACGGCCTCGACACTGCTCGGCTACGGCCTCGACACCAGTCGGCTACGGCCTCGACACTGCTCGGCTACGGCCTCGACACCGGTCGGCTACGGCCTCGACACTGCTCGGCTACGGCCTCGACACCTCAGCAACGGCCTTGACACCGGTCGGCTACGACCTCGACACCGGTCAGCTACGGCCTCGACACCTCGGCTACGGCCTCGACACCGGTCAGCTACGACCTCGACACTGCTCGGCTACGGCCTCGACACTGCTCGACTACGACCTCGACACCGGTCAGCTACGGCCTCGACACCTCGGTTACGGCCTCGACACTGCTCGGCCACGGCCTCGACACTGATCGACTAGGTTGCCAAGACAAGATTCTCACAACCAGGCGATGTCAAGTCAAAAAATCTTGACATCGCTCAGCTTTCGATATAGTTCGGCCCTCGACAATGCTCGGGCCTCGATACCGATCGACTAGGTTGTCAAGACAAGATTCTTGCAACCAGGCGATGTCAAGTCACAAAATCTTGGCATCGCTCGGCTTTCGATATAGTTAGGCCCTTGACAAGGCTCGGGCCTCGACACCGATCGACTAGGTTGCCAAGATAAGATTCTTGAAACCAGGCGATGTCAAGTCACAAAATCTTGGCATCGCTCGACTTTCGATATAGTTCGGCCCTCGACAACGCTCGGGCCTCGATACCGATCGACTTGATTGCCAAGACAAGATTCTCGCAACCAGGCGATGTCAAGTCACAAAATCTTGGCATCGCTCGGCTTTCGATATAGTTCGGCCCTCGACAACGCTCAGGCCTCGACACCAATCGACTAGGTTGCCAAGACAAGATTCTTACAACCAGGCGATGTCAAGTCACAAAATCTTGGCATCACTTGGCTTTCGACATAGTTCAGCCCTCGACAACGCTCGGGCCTCGACATCGTTCGACCAGGTTGCCGAGGCAAGATCCTCGGAGCTAGACGATACCTAAAAGGTCAACCTCGTTTGATCGAGTTGCTGCAAGCCTAACGATCGATCGACTCGTACCGAATGCGCTAGTTCGCTACATGCTATTTGAGAAGGC
>JANZXV010000001.1:3423003-3436155 GCA_027576455.1 Erythroxylum roigii | reverse complement strand
TGGTTCTTACCGGTTTCCACTAGTTCAATTGGGGACTGAATTTTAAGAGTCACTTGAATCGAATAGCCGACCGGTCAATTGATTGGTTCTTACCGGTTTCCACTAGTTCAATTGGGGACTGAATTTTAAGAGTCACTTGAATCGAATAGCCGACCGGTCACCGGTCGAATCAACCGGTTCGATCTGAGTTTCAAAACCATGGATAGAACTATTAATGTTTATTAAAATAAATGTTATTATTTATTTTGGTTGAAGAAGATGAAGAAAGTGAAGAGATAGATAGATACAAATTTTAGTGTTTATTAAATTATTATTTTTTTTAGAATCTTTATATGTATTAGTTAGGCAAGTCACAACCTTCCTCTTTTCTAAGACAGGATATACTTCTTTCTTTGATTCTTTATTAATTTTAAAGTCTTTTCAAATAATTTGACTTTTCAATAAATTTGTTGTTTTTTTTCTTTTCAAGTCTCTAGCATAATCTAACTAATAAATTATATTTTTCAAATTTTATATTCTTTTTTAATATCTTTATATTTTAATTAAAATTTTTGTTTTAAATTATTATTGATAAAAATGAATTACTATTTTTATCCTTGAAAAATATGATCTCACTAATAAATTATATTTGTCAAATTTTAAGTCTTATTTATCTCTTTATAATTTAGTTGAAAATTTTTAAATTATTATTTTTAAAAATTAATTATTTTTTATCATGAATGTGTTTAATAAATCGAATTATTAATTAATATATATAGGTAATTTTACTTTGAGATAATTTAAGAATGTAATAAAAATTAATATTTAAACTATAAAGAAGTATGTTTAAAAGACATTAAATTTAGAATAAAATTAGAGTTCTTTCCGTCGACTTTCTTTAAACATAATTCAACTTTTATGAATATTTAAATAAATAATAATATAAAATGCAAATTTTATTTTTATTATCATTTTAAGTTTTTTTGTTAGATTCAATCTTATTTTAAATTATTAGATTTATTATTAGTTTATTATATAGTAATAAGTATTATTAGTGGATTTTTATTTGAATAAAGTGTTTTATTTTATTTTATATTTTTATTTATTCTTATAATTTTTACTTTTTATTTATTATATATCAATTTGTAGTGATTTAACCTTTAAATTCAACCTTTGCTTCTTAAACTTTAATTTTTTTCTTTGAGCTATTCAATATCTGGTATGATCTTTAAAACATTGGTTATTATCGTGTGGAATGGTCTCATACATTGCACTGGGATAATGAACACGCAAGTTAAAAAATTGCACTGGATTCCAGGTTTCTGTTGACCCATGTAATAAGGAAGAAACAAGTATCGTTAGTTAATAATACGTCAGATAAACCTTCAAGTGCCCAAAATCAAAGGTCTACGGCCAAAGAAGCTACCCCCCCACAATCTGCCAGAAGATGAACGTTTTATTAATAGCTGATTCAATTCAGCACAAATTCGGCAACAAACGATACTTAACGGACATAATTTTCATTCCATGGGGCCGATGTCTTAGAAACTGCAATTCTTATTGTTGTGATAAAACTGATGAAGGTAGAACAAGAAACCAATTAACCCTGTATTCCACAAGGCACTGGGAATCATTTAATGACAGCCATACAATATTACAATCTCCGTTTCTTTGAAGAAAACTACACAAAAATCGAATGTAATAATCTGCCCCGTTTGCTTGAAAGGAATCAGATTTCTACACAATCGAAACTTCAAAACCAAATAGCGGTCAGGACGGAGATACCATCTTCACCAAATTTATTGAATTATTGTTTTCAGATAATTGGATGTCAAAAAATTTCAGCACAAACTTAAAAGTCATGGAAGCACAGCCCTAACTTCTTTCCTATCGGGTCCAAACGCCTGCAATGAAAATATCATGAATGACAACCATCAGTAGGAAGATCCCAGGCTTAAATTATGATATAATGTTCAACAAAAAACGTAATTATGTCATTGATGTTCATATGTAGGATGGCTCACAATTTGGAAGATGCGAACAAAACAGATGCATTGAGCAAGAGATGACATTTATTACCTCAACCCCTAGGCCTTTAACATACACATCCGTGAACAGTCCAAAAGGATCTGGCATTGGACTTTCCTGTAAAAATAAACAAAAATTGTACATGGTCAAAAAGGGAGTCCAGACATAAAGATCGATCAACACCAAATAGTTTGCAAGTGATGTGCTTAAAAGTTGATTCAAGAAACAAGAATGCCAATCATTCAGAACTTTTATGAAAGATATTTCCTACCTTCGCTTGAGCAATGGCATCATCTACTTCTTTTCTTATTTCTTTCTCCATGTCCTGAAAAATATGACAATCACAAAGTTACTTAAATATCCCATCGTCAACCAACTTTCTTCCCCATGTAACAGAAAGTTACTTATCTACTATAGGTTATAGTAACCAAAAAAATATATGCCTCAAAGCAAAAAGTAGAAGATGTACAGAAGCCATCTTTAAGTTCCAGGTTAACTGAGTTACCTTCAGCTCTTTCTCAGTGGCTAGATCATGGGCTAACAACAACTTTCTTACTCTCTCAATTGGATCACGCTCCTGAAGATACAGAAAAATAAGACATATTCATATGGAAGATTCTAAATAGTGAAAGGTTTGCCTTTTAAGAGCAGAGAGGCATGGGAAAATCCAATAACCTGTCTCACACCACTGATCTCATCTCGTGTGCGATAGGTGCTCCCAGGATCTGACATAGAGTGGCCGTGATACCTATAGGTATCCATTTCAAGTATCTGACTCAAGCATCAAAGATTATGATAAGGAAGTCCTCATATAATTCAAGAAGAAACTTTGCATAAAGTGGAAATATGTCCATATATTCAACCAGATACAAGCCAAAAAATTTTCAACAGTGTGATAAACAATAGCACAGAAGGATGTCAAGCACACAAATAACAAAAATAGCCCATGAAAATTTGATCAAGTAATGTATACTTCCATAATCCTACTGAATGCAATAAACAGACGAGCAGTCATCATGACTGCTCCTTAACTTGCTAAACTATGTTACCCTTAACATGCGTCTACTAAAGGATAACCTTCTCCTTCATGCCTTAAGGAGTTTATACATGTATCATATACATACAAATTTATGTGATTTTGTATGTATTATATATATGCATATTTATGTGACGACACAATTTTCAACCAAGCGAGGAGTTCTTGAAGTTTTCTTAAGGACGCAAGTTTGTCTTATGTCTATTAGATGAAGAAAAGAAAGAGGCAGATAAAAGATGAAGCAACATATTGAATAAAAACAAATTTGGTTTCATAACATTACAAACTCCTTAGTATCTTCTGTAATCTAGAAAAATATATGGTTAGAGACTCTTTTGATAGCTTCTATAGACAAACCAATCCCAGAAATAAAATTCAAGCACCATCAGATCAAGAACTCTAAAGCGCCCCTGGTTGACCTAGTCAATATGCAAATCAACAAATGGAGCATGTCAGAATCTACCAGCTAAAGATGAAAAAGAGGTATTCAAGTTGTGCCATATTCATCAATACTGATGAGTATCCTTATGTATTATGATCAATGAAGGTGAATGACTGGGAGATATTAAGTAATTAGCTTACCTTCATAAGACATGATTGATCCTTCATCATATCAGACAGTAATGAATATAATGACAACGAATCTATAACACTATTTAAACATACACTGAATGATTTCAAGCTTGAGATTAATCATATGAAACAAAATTAACCATCTAAAAGATCTCAGTTCAAGGACATTAACATATTAGCTTGGCAATGAAAGACCAAACCCAAATAAGATGCAGAAGAAATATAAGTTCAAGGAATACTAGGACTCCATCTATGCAGAGAAGAAAGCAAAGTTCAAGGTCTCAAAGCCAATCTGTGTACCAAGAGGTAAGATCCAAATCACAAAACCAACATGCTCCAGGGGCGAGTTTGGAAACTTGCACAAACATATCAAGCAGAGAACTCAAAACTCACAATGGGTCCGTGTTTTAGAACATGCTCCTTGGCAAATTTGCATGCTTGCTTTACAGCAAGGGCATCCATGCCATCTACCTGTTACAGAGAAAAGAAATGAAGTCCATGCATAGACTTTACATACTAACATAACCGTTTAGTCCCAAGTTCAATGTTGCAAGGAAGGGTACATCATATCAGATGATCTATTGCATCAGAAGGGTACAAGTACAACCAGACGAAAAAATAACTACAAAATGAGAAAAATACCTTTCTTCATGGTTTACTTGCTGTCTACTAGAGGGAAAAGAATTGGAAAGACCTCATGTGAGAACTTCAAGATGAAGTAACAGAGACAGAAGTAGCAAATAACTACTATAAGAAGAGATCACATGCTGAGTCTGCCATATTGCTATTATAAGCAAACTTCAAAGTTTTTTTCACTAAGAGCAGATTAAGCAAGCAAGGATTAGATTCCCATTGCCAAATCAGGACGTTCATCATAGCCATATTTTCATCTCTTTACATTAAACTATCAGTTATATTTTTCTCACTAATTTAAGATCAAGATGACCTAGCAGCTAGTCTCATACCAACCCAACAAATAGATGGCAGAACAAACCATAACTTAAACCCCTCTGTCAACATGGAAACTACAAAAGCCTTGGAATAACAGAATTAGAGTAAAATCTTGCGAACTTATACCTTCCCGATAACCAAACAACCAACATTGAACAATATGAATGGCCAAAAGAAAAAACGAAAAAAAAAAACTCACCTTTAATCCAGGAACATAATCTCCACGCTGATAATAGGACGGATTCTTAGCAGCTCTCCACTCAGCCGTTCCCATCCCATCTGTCCAAACACATTACACTCAAAGACCATTCACACAGACCAACAAGAAACAAAAAGAGCAGACAAAGGATTCAAACTTTCACTCTAATTATTACAGTGATTGTTCTCGCAGACCAAAATGACAGGCAGATCCCAAAGAGCCGAGATATTAAGAGCCTCAAACAACTGCCCCTGATTGGCAGCACCATCACCATACAAAGCAAACGTCACCGTTTCCTCCTTATTATACTTCTGAGCGAAAGCAATTCCACATCCCAACGGTACTTGAGCTCCAACAATCCCATGACCTCCATAAAACCTCGACTCCTTCTTGTAAAAATGCATCGACCCACCTTTCCCCTTGGAGCATCCGACTTGTCGTCCCATAAGCTCTCCAAAAACCTCCAATAACGTCCCTCCACGAGCTAAAAACGTACAGTGGTCTCTGTAAGCGGTTATGATACCATCCTTCTTGGTGATAGCCGCTTCCATTCCGACGGCGACTGCCTCTTGGCCGTCGTAGAGATGGCAGAAACCGCGAATGAGCTTGGCCTTGTAGAGAGAATCCGCCGCGATCTCCATGCGACGCATTGTCGCCATGTCGCGGAAGAACGAGAGAAGCTCCTGAGGGTTGGTCTCAACGGAACGTGACGGAGGCTCGCATTTGTGGGAAGTGAACGGAACGGAGGTCTCGATGCTAAGCGGATCGGTTGAGGTAGCGATCAGACGCCGGAGGATCCCGGCGGCGGAGATGGTTTTGAGGAGTCTGGATCTGGAAGAAGAAGTGAGGTGCGAGAGAGCCATGTTGATCGGAGGCGAGTTCGGCGTGATCGGTGACGGCCTTTTAAAGCCTACGACTTGTCGTTCACTTGGTTAATTGTAAAGGGGTTAGGTGTAGCTACTACTTACTAGTGGTTCACTTGGATCGTATTATTCTCGTTACTGCGGTTAGCTTTGGTTCTTTACATTTGGCACTAGTAATCTGGTTGCTTTTTATTTTTTAATTAGAAAAATTCTAATATTTTTCTTTTTAATATTGTATTCTTAAACTCTTGTCATCCTCTGCGTCCTCTTCAGCTCTTGTGCAATCAATGAATGGCTATTTCAAACTCCTCCGTCGTCTTCGACCTCCCAGTTCCTGCTTCTTTTAACTTATTGCATATCCTATCTTCTCTTATCTCTTTAACTACGAACTTCTTCCTGTTATCAAGATGATTAATTATACACACTTGAGCACTGATTCAAGTCCACTACAATAAGAGAATTTGAGGCCTTCTAATGGCCGGAATGAATGGATAGAGAGGGGCACACGATGACACACGAACACACGAAAACAGGAACAAAAGAATTGATTGATGGATGGATGGAGAGGAGCACAAGGTGACACATATAAACGAATGGATGAATGGACGGAGAGAGGCACACGGTGGCACAAGGAAATAGATAGATGGACAGAGAGGGACACACGGTAGCACACGAAAACGGAAACAGCCACCTTGTGCCGCCATTAGAAACCGTGCGCTTAAAGTCTTACGCACCACCTGTCTCCTCTTTCATCTTTCCCACGTGCTGGGTGTAGAGCCTTATTTACTCGTACAGGATCAAACGTGAAAATGAATAAACGAAGAAAAATGATAAATACACCTGTTTTACTTTCCATAACTTTAAGCAAGCTTTTCGATGCCAAAACTTTTGTGTTTTCACGACGAGCTTTATAAAAGTCGATCATTGGGATGTCGTTAATATTTTTCTGTAACTTTCTTAACACTTGAACCTCTTGATAGGTCACAGAATCCAAAAATTCAGGATTTGCTCAAGCAGCTGCAAGAGACCTTAAGATTATATATATAGCATCCATATCGGGTTTCTATATTGCAAGCCTAATACATGTTCGGCCTGTACTAATTATGACCCATTTTTTCGCTGTACCTTAGCCAATTAAACTAAATCCTTTATCGGGCTACTTTATTATCTTTTAACTGGATCAAATTCGATTCGCTTAATCGTAAATTTTTTAAAACCATAAAATTGTAATTAATTGTTGTCCAATATCCGAAAATTTTCAAACATTCTCCCCCTTTGACAATAATTAATTATAGTAGTTGTAACAATTATAAAAACCAGTACAAAAAAATGATTTGAGCCAAATCAATGTATAGGTCGACCAAGTTTAACAAAACATTTGATCCTAAGATAATAAAAGTGTATCATTCCTTCCTATATGGCTTTTGATATCTGAAAATAGCAAATACATGCATCATGTGTAACACAAATCCAATACAATCGTTCATATCTAATACCTCACTAACATGAACAAGAAAATGAAGTGTGACAAACTAGGATAATGCCTGTATGATCTAAAATGTATCATCTTTCCGTTTGTAGGTCTCAATTTCTCTAAACTTTATGCTAAGTAGCAATAGAGAAATTTGTTTTCTTTTATTGAATACTAAACTGCATTAGAGAAAACTCGTATGGGATTAAACACTTATATTCCTCTATGTCATATCAAAATCAATTGATTTACACGTATTCGTATGTGTTCTAATGACATAGGCTCAAGGTCAATTTGTATACATATGCACACTTATATCCCCTTATGTCATATCAAAATCCATGGATTTACATATATCCGTATGTGTCCTAATAACATAAGCTCAAGGTTAATTTGTATACATATGCCCAATAACCTTTTAAAATGCTTAAGATTGACGCAAATCTTAAAATTTTCACCTATATTATAACAATATATATAACATGTATGACTGAGAGCAAAATGGTGATCATCTTTATACATAAAACATATTGTCATAATACATGAGAAACATATACCAATGTACAAGGAGCAAAAATGGTGATCCTTAACTAATAGTGTCTAAGGACTTTAATATACCCATACTATATACATTTCTCTTAAAAACATGTGGGCGAAGTCCTTTAGTCAAAGGATCAATAAGTATATCCTTATTCCTCAAATGCTCCACCACAATGTCAACTTTTTGTATCAATTCCTTGATTGTCAAATACTTGACCTTCAAAAGCTTAGACTTGTGATGTTTTTATTTTTGTTACTAAATAATGTAGCAGAAAGATTATCAAAATATAACTGAACGAGGCTAGCCACCAAATCAACCACAAACAACTTAAAAATCAAATTCCTGAGCCAAACTACTTGTGTAATAGCCTCATAACATGCCACAAACTATGCATACGTAGTTAAGAAAATCACTAGTGTCTGCTTGACAATCTTCCACGATACTAAACTATCTGCTAACATAAAAATATATCATGATGTGGACTTTCTATCATCCAAACGGATAGAAAATTTGAATCTATATACTATATGAGATTTAAATTGCTGACCCTTCTATATGTCAACATATAATCCTTAGTTCTCTTTAAATATCTTAACACTCGTTTAACTACATTCCAGTGATCCATTCCTAGGTTAGCCAACCTAATAGCCCAACAACAAATGCAATTTATGCTCTAGTCCATATATGAGCATAAATTAGGCTACCAATCACACTAGAACACGAAACATTTTTCGTAGCTTCTCTCTCTGTATCATTTTTTGGACAATGTGCCAAAGACAATCTCTCACCATTAGAGATAGATGTTGTAACAGATTTACAATCATCCATATTAAACCTCTATAACACTTGCTTAATGTATGCTCTCTATGAAAGGTCCAATGAGTGTCGAGACTTGTCCCGATGAATTTGAATACCTAAGACAAAAGATGCTACTCCAAGGTCCTTTATGTCAAAATGCTTGGCCATAAGTTGCTTCACCTCATGCAACATGATCAATTCATTTGATGCGAGCAAGATATCATCTACATACAAAAGTAGAAAGATAACTTTGCTCTCCCTGACTTTGTAATATAAGCACTTTTCAACTTTATTTTTCATAAAACCAAGAGAGGTAACAACCTCATCAAACTTAAGGTATCATTGTCTTGAAGCTTGTTTCAAATCATATATTGATTTTCTCAGTTTGTAAACCGTATTAGGCTTCGCTTGATCCTGAAATGCTTCAGGTTGTTCCATATAGACGTCTTCATAAAGGTCTCCATTCAGGAAAGTAGTTTTAACATCCATCTAATGTAGCTTCATATCATAATGAGCTACTATTGTCATGGTCACTATAAATGCATCCTTAGAGGATACAAGAGAAAAAGTAATATTTAAGTAAATTCCTTCTCTCTGAGTAAACCCTCTAGCAACCAACCAAGCTTTAAACTACTCAGCTTTACCTTGAGAGTCCTTTTTGGTCTTGAAAAGCACTTACAACTGATAGGTTTGCAATTTTAAGGCAAACCAATAAGCTCTCGTACCTTATTGTACATCATGGATTACATCTCATATTTTATTACATCCCACCACATTCTATAAGGAGTGTAAGGCCCCAACATATACCCTAGAAGTATTATAGCATGTCTAAGGTGTGTTAAGAAGTGAACATAAAAAATTAAGTGCATCTAAGCATAGTAAGGGACATAATGGTACTTAATGTAAAAGACATGGGTAAATAGGTAATTTGTTCATTTCGGGATGGAACATACTTGATGTGAAATATGGATGAGAATAAAATTAATTGTTGATATTATATACCAATTTGGGAATTAAAGGAAGAAGAAGGACCAAATATGCAATTTTCCTAAAATCAACACATCGACCAATAGGATTAAAGCATGTGTGACCAATAGGATTAAACCGTGTGTACCTAATAGGATTGAAGCATTTGTGTCATGAAATGGACATGTAAGAGAGGAGAAAGGAACGTGCATTTTGGGTTTTAAATGCCAAATTTTCCTCTTCTCATTTTCTCTCCATTTCATCTTATTCATTAGAGAGGAGAAAGGAACGTGAATTTAGGGTTTTGAATGCCAAATTTTCCTCCTCATTTTCTCTCCATTTCATCTTCTTCATCATGCTATTTTGCATGTAAGGAATCAAGCTAATCCTAGGTGGAAATTAAGGTAAAAGTTAGTGGTTTTTCTCTTCAACTTTTTCTTTTCTTGCTTTTCACATGAAGAGCCAGAATTATAAGCTTGGAATTGGGATTCAAATATGTATTTGTGGTGTTTCTAGCTGTTGAATCAAGAAAAGCTAAAGGAGAAGAGAAGGAAAGTACTAGAAGACTAGTTGGTCGATTTCAAGGTTTAGGATTGCACTTAGTTTAATTTCTATTTATATATGCTTGAATGGATACAAAGATTCATTTGGATATTGAATGGTTACTAGAATGGTGTCTTGGTGTTACTTTCTTGTTACTTTGCATGGAATTGGTTGAATATGACAAAAGAGTAACATGTAGTGGAATTCTGTCTTAGGTTTATTTGAACCAGTCACATTGTTTTGGCTATTACTCTGGCTAAAGACCACTCAATTGGGCTATTTAAATTAACATAGCACTAAAAAATTTTAGAAGAGACCCCAACCTAATTCTGGCTTAATGAAATTGGAATTTAAAATTGATAATGGTGACCTGATGTTGCCCTTGTGTTGGATCATCTTGTGATGTTTGTTGCATGTTTCATGATTTATAAGTACAAATGACCTGATTTTTTATGCTATAAAAACTAGAGACGGGAACAAAATTTTAAAAGACCTCAAAACTTAATTTGAACTTTTTCTATATGAAAACTATATAACAAATGGAGGTATGAATTATAGGCAGGGAACATAACGGGAAGGAAATTGCACTATTTTGAGTTTGTTTTTGTTCTCGATTTTTACCAAATCATATCCGAACCTTTTCGGATGTTTATGAAACTTTGCAAACACTTAGAAATAAATGAAATATGACTTACCATAGGTGAATTGGGTGATTGAATGTTGAAATTTAAATTTAAATTGATCATAATGTATTATAGAGGAAATTTACATGTATATAGATGATTTATATACATATTTACTACTTATATGTGTATAGTATGATTATACAAGTGTAATTTTGATACCCTTCTAATGGTGGTAAGTTATGACTTACATGTATGAAACCAAATATAGATTTTATGATTTTAAATGAATATCATATGAATTGTCAATATATGAATTATAAAATTGGTAAATGGTTAAAGGAAAATATTGCAGTACCTATTTTATTGTCTTGGTGGTGGATAGATAGGCATGTCTATAGGGTTACAATGTAACTGCTACAGTTTAACACCAATGGTATCTTCAGTTCGAGACTATATTATCTCTACAATTTGATACCTTCGGGTATCTATAATTCAATACTTTCAGATATCTACAATTTGATATCTTCAGATATCTACAGTTCCCATTGTCCACACCCTTAAGGATATGATGAGGTTGATGCAGAGCAGGACTAACCTACCTAATTACCTTTGGGGTGAAGCTATAGAGACTGCCTTGTACATACTCAACAGAGTTCCATATAAATCAGTATCGAAGAAGCCATTGGAACTCTAGAAAGGGTGGAAGCCTAGCCTTGCCCACATTCGTATTTGGGGTTGCCCTGTTGAGGTACGCTTATATAATCCTTATGAAAATAAGTTGCATTCTAGTTTTACTAGTTGTTATTTTGTAGGATATCCTAACTATTCTAAGGGACTGAGTCGGCCCTAGGCAGGGGCAACCAGGGCACCTACCCAGGGCCCACCATATAAAGGGGCCTTTTAAGGGTCTTAAGCATTTAATGAAGAAACGTTGGTGTTAACTGGTGAGTAATAAAGAGTCTTAAACCTTTAATGGAGAAAACGTTACTTACAACGTTATTAGCATTTAATAGTTGCAAAACACTCGTTTTCATCTGAGTCTTAAGCTTTGAAAGTAATAATAGTTGCAGAACACTCGTTACAAAACCTAATTACAACATTATTAGCATTTAATAAGTTATCGTTAACTTTGACTTGTTAATTATAAACACTAACTTTGAAAGTTAACGTTAACTTTAACTTGTTAATTATAAATAGTTTTGAAGTATTTAGGTTATATTCTTACATTCTAATTTCTTTATTTTCATTAATATATGTATTTAAAGTACTCCAATTCAAAAATTAGTAGCAAAAAATTTCACAATTCTGTCTTCTGAGTTCTAAGTATAATTTAAAGGTAAAGTTTCTGATTTTTTAATGTATTTTTAGCTTATTAAATATTTGAATATGTTATAATTAATTTGTAATTTGTCATTAACGTGGACATTATATTAGCATTTTAAATTATAAAATTAATATTAAATGATATTTTACTTATTTGTGTTTTATTTTTAGATTACTTATTATTTATAAAAATAATTAAACATTAATAAATAATTAAAATTTTGTAATTGTAATTTTCATTATATTTTGCCATAAGTAATGTAATAATTGTTGGATTTGTGTTCTAGTAAAGTTCACATGAGTTTAGTGATAATATGACTAAATCAAATAATTTAAGCTACTCAATTCAAAGACTACATAAATGGTTTCCTTTATTATAAAAGTACATATGATTCTATTAAACATGTCATAATAATAAAATAATAATAAAAATAATATTTCCACAGCTTATAGAGTAAGATAATATTTGGCCTGGGAAACTTAGAATATTTAATAACTTAGAATATAATTCACTATATTTTTTTTCCTAAGTATGTTAATTTCTTGTATTTTTAGAAATTAGCGTTTCTCTATCATTAAAATTTGCTCTTTGTTTCTCTATCATTAATGTTTGTATATTGTCGATTTATTGGGGTCCTTTTTTTATTTCATCTGGGGCCTACAAAATGATAGGAACAGCCCTACACCTAAGTGTTTGGTTTCTAATGATATCCACAGAATATAACATGACAACGCTAAAACTATTGTAGAGAGGGTTAAGCTACTCTCTTAGAGTCTAATACTATTTATAATAGGTTTTAGACATTTTAATAATTTAATTGAAATTAAATTTTAATTTTAATTAAACTTCAATTAAAATTATAAATAATTCTAATTAATTATGCTCGAATAAGATATAATATCTTATAATGATTCTTATTGATTAAATATCTCATATTTAGTCATAAAAGTTTCTCAAATTTTAAAATTAAATCTAACTTGATTAAAATATCTTTTTTCTCTTCAACTCATACTTTGTGTATGACCCATTAGGTTCACAAATATGTTAGTAATTAATATAGATTATAATCATAAATCATATTTAAGATGATTTTTAATTTATCTTTAATTCTCTAATTAAATAATTTATATCTATTGTAAGGGTAAGTCGACTTGTATGTCGATATAACTCGACTTACACATGTTCAGTACCGATAAGTCGACTTGTATGTCGATATAACTCGACTTATGCAAGGACGGTACTGTTAAATTGTGC